>VDFB02118331.1:0-25875 GCA_007258455.2 Sequoia sempervirens | reverse complement strand
GACAATAAAACTTGACAAGGACAACCTTAGCTCGTCTAACCATTACAATAATCAAGACAAGTCTAAATTTTGGACTCGCAACAAAAAAATTGTAAACGATGGTGTTGTAGATGCAAATTATGTCACGACTAAGCCGTTTGTTCCGAGTACTCCAAATACTACTCATAACAATAATTACAACAATGTCAATTCAGTCACGAATCAAGGAAACAATCTTGCACCTCCAACACACAACAATCAGGGGACTGTCAACCACCAAAACTATCATGGAAACAACAACAACAACACCTTAGGGAATACCTCAAACACGAACCCACAATGCTTTTCATTCTTCTCTAATAGAAGAACTTTCACTCCACTATGATAATCCTTGGAATCTGCTTTCAAAGAGGTTATGGAAAAGAATGTCCTTACGTTACCACCTTAACGCAATTATGAACCTAGTGTAAAACCTCCATCATGGAATGAAGCTTATTATTGTGACTATCATAGGTGCCAAGGTCATCATACAAACAACTATCAAGCTTTGAAGAATGCTATTCAAGACCTAATTGACAAAGGCATTATCACAGTAGAAGGACAACAAAAATCTAATGAAGATCACCAAGCATTTCGTAACCCTTTACCAAATTATCAAAAGGGAGAGTCTTTTGACAAAAATGTGAATCAAATCGATGACACTATAATCCGTCACCTCTATACGGATGATGAGCGAGTCAACATTATAAAAATTAAGGAGAAGATAGACAATGGACAAGTTAATGTCACAACGAGAGCACAAGCTAAAGTTGTCTTGAAGGGTGCTTCTTCGAAATCCACTGATATTTTCCCTCCAGATCAATATGACCTAGTTAACCAACTTCGAAAAACTCTGGCCCAAATTTCCATTTTAGAATTCCTGAAGATTTCTCCTGCACATAAGGAAATTTTAGACAAGGCCCTTTTTGAAACAACTGTATCTATGGATTTGGATGTGAACTGATTTCAAGCCATTGTAGGACATTTGTCCTCACCTACATGTCTTTCCTTTTCAGACAAAGATGATGTTTCCATGACTCATCCCCACAATTCATCATTATACTTAGAGGTCATGATCCATCAGTTCCGTGTTAAACGTGTCCTAATAGATGGAGGGGCTGGTTTAAATATATGTACCTTGAAGGTGGTTCAAGCTTTAAGATTTTCAGAGGACTCCATTGATCCTAGAAGGAAGATTACTATAAAAGCCTATGATGATGAGGAAAGAATGTCTAAAGGTCTAATCATGCTACTAATCAGAGTGGGACCTGTTATCAAAAATACCTTTTGTCAAGTTTTAGATCGGGATCTTGCATACAACATCTTATTGGGTCATCCTTGGATTCATGAAATGCAAGCTGTTCCGTCCACTTACCATCAATGTCTTAAGTTTCCATATGATGAACAGGAAATCACTATATCAGCTGATAATTCTAACATCCAAACTTGTGCCAATGTCAAAGCTAGTCAGGACACTTTGGTTCCAAACAATCGAGAAGCACTTGCAAAAACCTCTCCTAAGAATGATACACACATCAGTCAATTAGCCAAAAGCTTTGACAAGAAACTACAGTTCAAGGAAAGTGGAGTTGGGGAATATTCTCTCTATCTTGCTAATCTACCTACATCACCTCGATCACATGGACAACCTTCTATTACACAACAGATATCAGTAGCATCAACATCAGTACAACTACAAACAGAACCAACTACCAAGTTCAATGGACAATTTATCAAAGAGAAATTCCCTATGGGGGATCTTGAAGATACATCAATTCTGAATTGGCTTTATAAGGATGAAGATGAAACAGTTCTAAATGTCACCTTACCAACTGACAGATATGGGAAAGGATATTCCATCATGCAAAAGATGGGATATGACAATGGTCCTCTTGGAAAAAGAAAAGAAGGCGTAGTTGAGCCTATCCATCTTCTAGGGCTTGCTGCATATGATAAAACTGGACTAGGCTATGACACTACCCCATCCAACCAATCACAGGGTAATGTCTTTACACTACAAGAAGGTTCTGATAAGAAAGAGGCATGTTTGGCATCAATCTTGAAGTTCATAGAAAATAACTCTGATATAGATTCTGCTGAATATGAATGGGATACCATCCATGATGATGAATTTTGGAGAGACAAAGAGGTAGATGTCGTACACAAATATACACCAACTTTAATCAAATGAGAAGGTTCAGTGTCCCAACCACAAGAATTTGAACTACAAAGCAACTATGAGTCTAGTGATACTGAGTCAGATCTTAACGAACAAGACTATCAGGAGAATAGTACCATCATTGATCTACCTCATGCCTCGGATCCTACCGATAACTATTTTTTGACCCTAACCATCGCCGATTTCACACGACCAAATGATTTGTTACCTTTGATCCATCCTGATCTCATTGATTGGGATCTAACCGAACCTCTGGACTTGCCTATTTTTCCAAATGACGAAGCTATCATAAACTTCCTTTCTGCAAATCATGTAAATAATTGTTCCACTAGCGATTTTCGGTATGAAGTCTTTAATCAGGAGAGTGTCAAGTCTCCTAGTTGCAAAAATGAAAACAAAGAAAAATGATCTAGTGGTGAAAACCAGAATCTGGCAGTACTAGATCAGACAAAAGATAAAATAAAGAGCATATCAGATGGTGAAAACCTTTTCAAGGCACTAGCTGATGGGAAACTTGACACTCTCCCAGAGCATTATCATGAGTGATTGCCCATCTTGGTTGAGCCCACAAAGGAAATCAATATTGCAACTACAAATAATCCAAGGATTCTATAGGTAGCTAAATCAATGACAGATAAAGAAATCCTAGAGTTCATGAACTTTCTCAAAGAAAATCAAGTCAATTTTGCGTGGTCATATGCAGACATGCTAGGTCTTGATCCAGATCTCATAATACATCATTTGTCTATTAAACTAGGAGCTAAACCAGTGAAACAAAAACTCAGAAAGATGCATCCTCATGTTGCACTACTGGTTAAAGAAGAACTCAAGAAACTCCTAGATGCAGGATTTATAAGATCAATTGCTTATGCAGAATGGATCTCCAATATTGTCCCAGTAGCAAAACCAGATAAACACATTAGAATGTGCACTGATTTTAGAGATCTTAACAAGGACTGCCCTAAAGATGACTTTCCGCTTCCAAGCATTGACACTATAGTTGATTTAACAGTTGGCCATGCCATGTATTAATTAATGGATGGTTTCTCTGGTTACAACCAAATCAAGATTGCACCAGAAGACCAAGAGAAAATAGCTTTCACTTGTCTGTGGGGAACATACTGTTGGAATGTCATGCCTTTTGGTCTAAAGAATGTCAAGTGACATATCAAAGAGCCATGACTACTTTATCTTCATGACATGATGCACACATTCATGGAAGATTATGTGGATGACATATTGGAAAAAATCATACACCGAAGGACACCTAGAGATACTATCAAAAATATTTACCGATTGAAAAAAATCAAAGTTCACCTAAATCCTAAGAAATGTGTTTTTGGAGTCACATCCGAAATTTTTAGGATATATTGTTTCAAAAGGAATTGAAGTAGATCCCGCTTAAAGTTCACCAATCATGGAGATGCTCTCCAAAGAACAACATCACCAATTAAGATCATTACAAGGGCTTAATTTCACCATCGAGATCTATTGGCGCACTATCGACATAAGTCTACTGCCTGCCACATCTCCGTGATAAGAATGTTCCTTTTTAGATGGATGACAAATGAAATGCATTTCAACAAATCAAGTAGTACCTCGGGATGAACTTCCAGCCTCTAGTACCCACCAAATCCGCATAAACCATTGATCCTCGTAGACATTGTCAGTAAACCTAAACATCTCTCGGGGCATTATTAGCATGTACATCTTTGCGAAGGGAAAGAACGCAATCTATTACATCGTGAACACTAACAAGTCATGAACTCAACTACACTTTCATTGAGAAGGTTTTGCTTAGCAAGAGTCTCTTTTGCTTCACGTAAATTTCGACATTACATGTTAACTCATACAATCAATCTTATTTCAAAAATTGATCCACTCAAGTATCTACTAAGTAAAGCATCACTTACAAGAAGGTTAGCAAAATGGGTTATGATTTTGAGTGAGTTTGACATCCACTATGTTGATCACAAAGCAATCAAGGGACAAGTCATCACTGATCAACTAGCAGACGCTCCCCTACAAGTAGAGCACCCCTTGCACATTGAATTTTTAGATGCCGATGTTTTCACTGCAGAATTCAAGCAACTATGGTCCTTATACTTTGATGGTTCTTTTACTCAACATGGATCGGGGGCAGGCATTCTCTTTGTCACCCCTCAAGGACATACTATCCCTCGGTCATATAGGCTAATGTTCCCATGCACCAATAACATAGCCGAATATGAAGCCCTAATCACCAAACTAAAGACAACATTGGAATGCAAGATTACCGAGCTACAAGTTTATGGTGACTCACAGTTAGTCATTAACCAGATCAATGATGATTATCAGACTAAAGATGATAAATTGTTGCCATACAAGAAGATGGTTGATGACTTCAAGAAGTACTTTATGGACATCCAATTCACACAAATTCCAAGGCTCGATAACAAAGCAGCTGACGCTATGGCTACGATCGCATCATTGGTACAACTCCCAAAAAAATAGACTCGCTATGAATTTCTGGTGGAACAATTATTTACACCTGCTTATGACACACCCGAAAGCCAAGTTATCTACCATTTGGTAAGATCCGATTCACCCTGGTATGGTAAGATTTATGCCTACCTAAAATATGACATTTTACCACCTAACTTATCCCGTAACCAAAAACGTAACTTTATCTGACAATCCTCTCGCTATACCCTTATCGCTGATACCCTTTATCGCCGTGGTCTTGATGGTACTTTACTTCAATGTCTTGAACGGGATGAATCTGACAAAGCTTTACAAGAAGTTCATGGGGGCATTTGTGGTACTCATTCGAGTGGACTAACCTTATACAAGAAATTGATTAGAATGGGTTACTACTGGCCTACAATGGAGAGGGAATCATTCACTTTTGTTAAAACATGCCCAAAATGTCAGATTCATGGGAATCTTATTCATGCTCCTGCACAAGAACTTCATTCGTTCACACCAACTTGGCCATTTTCTCAATGGGGGTTAGATCTAGTAGGGAAAATTCATCCTTCATCCTCAAATGGGCATAAGTTCATCATCACGGTGACAAAATATTTCACTAAGTGGATTGAGGCAGTACCTCTATCTAAAGTCACCGGAAAACAAATTTCATCCTTCATACTCAACTACATTATTTGTCGATATGGTATTCCTAATGCCATTATTACGCATAAGGTTAATGGTCAATCTTCAAGAATCGATGTTGATGAACTTTGTGAAAGATCTATTCAAGATTTATATTCAACACCTTACTATCCACAAGGGAATGGCCAAGAGAGGGGCCTCAAACAAGACTATACTAAATATTTTGAAGAAAACTATCAATGATTCAAGGAAGGATTGGCATGTTCAACTCAATCCCGCCTTGTGGGTTTACAAACTACCGCTTGAATGCCAACGGAGCAACACCTTTTGCCCTTGTCTATGGAGCAGAAGCCATATTGCCTTTAGAGGTTGAAATACCATCACTAAGAGTATCACTGAAAGGTCTCATAATAGATGATGAATATAGAGTTTCCCGACTACAAGAGTTAGAACTTCTAGATGAAAAGAGACAGAGAGCAACTGACCATTTGAAGGCATACCAACAGATGATGTCTCGCAGTTATAATCACAAAGTAAAGCCACATACCTTTCAGGTGGGTGATCTAGTTCTGAAAGAAAATCCACGTAATCAGCAAGACAGAGAAAAGAAAGGAAAGTTTGAACCAAATTGGCTAGGCCCTTATGTGATTATCGCAGTCTACGGTTCGGGCGCATACAAGTTATCAACGCCAGAAGGAGACCTGTTTGACGAACCCATCAACAACATGCATCTTAAGAAGTATTATGTTTAAGTCAGCTATCATCATCCAGAAAAGTCCTGAAGAAACACAAAAATAGCATAAAAAGTCCTGAAGAAATACAAAAATAGCAGAAAAAGTCCTGAAGAAATACAAAAACAGCAGAAAAAGGTCCCGAAGGAAATACAAAATGTAAAAGTCCTCAAGAAATACAAAACAAAGCAGTAAAGGTCTTTGAAGAAATACAAACAGCTAAAAAGTCCCTAAGAAATACAAAAACAACAGAAAAAGTCCTAAAAATTCAAAAATTCAAAAATGTGTCATAGGTGAAACCCGCAAACAAAATTTTATTGACGTAAAAATACAAAAAAATAAAAAGAATTCGTAAAATGCAATAAAAAACATATAGTGAAAATCTGGCAAACAGACGCTATTTGTACCTCTCCATCTATTAGTTCCTGTTTCGCACTTTAGCTTTTTAGCTTTCCTTTTTCTGCATCTTTTTCGCATCTTACTATTATTATCGCATCATCTTGCCGTCATTTGCCTAGAGTGATAAAACGTCTTACCATGGCTGGATCATTGTACATATTCCTTTTCGCAAGTTGATGTCAATAAATGGGGCAAACACTCATCTGGGGGCACTTAACTTTCATAGCATACTAAAACAGCTAGACTATGTCATAGGATCCGATCATACAAACAAACAATCAACTCACATGAAACCTTATTCGATCATCGAGCCTTCTCATGAAACACTTTTCAGCAGATACCATATCATTGTTTATTGGATGATCCAAAAATCTGAATAATGTATGAAATAACAGTATTACATGTTTGACCAAAGGTTGTTTGATTTTCGATATCATAACTCTGGAGCACACTCGATGATGTCCTGAACTAGAGTGGCAAGGAACGAGAATGATTTTTCTTTGTCTGTTGTCTTGAGGTTAACGATCAATCTGATGCAAATATGTCACAGGACATACCAAAGCAATATCATTGATGACAGTTCCACATTTGCATCGAAAAGGTGGTTAATCTTTGTCTGTTTATGCAAGAAATGCTTAGGTCATCTCGGTTCAATTATACCTCGATGCTTGTGGTCGCTTGCTATATCAAAATTCATGAAAGTTGTACTCTGGTCATCATTGGCGCTAATTTCCCCTATGATGCTTGTACATACTTCCAACATTTTAAATGCTCTATGATGATTCAAGAAGGCTTATAACAGGCTCAACAAATTGTTTAGTTTCATTTAGTTGCATATTTGTTAGATCATTGTATATATCTGCATATTGGATCCACATCAGTGTTTTGAAAGGCTGAATGAAAACATTAACGGTTGTCATATAGTTTTGAACTCTTTGTGGAGGACATTTGGACATTTCAGTCATTTTATCATTCATTCATTTTATCATTATCATTACCATTCTCATTTCTCATTCATTCATTTTGTCATTATCATTTATCATCCATTATCATTTTATCATCATTATTATTCATTATCATTGTCGTTATCATTATCACCTATCATTATTATTTATCATTCATTATCATTTTATCATCATTATCATTTATCATTCATTATCATTTTATCATCATTATCATTTATCATTCATTATCATTTTATTATCATTATCATTTATCTATTATTATCATTATCATTATCATTTTCATTTTTCATTTATCATTTATCATTATTGTTATCATTACCATTCTCATTTCTCATTCAAACATTTTTATCATTATCATTTTATCATTTATCATTTACTATTATTTATCATCATCATCTCATATCATTTCATCATTTCATCACATTCCCATTTTCATTACATAAACATTACCAAACAAATCATTTATCTTTTCATCATTATCATTATCAGTATCACATTCATTATCTATCATTTTCCTATAATAATTCCATGATGCATTTCATACACACACTATTCATTTCTGCATTTGAAAACAAAATTCAAAAATCAAACAACTCATATTTACATTATCGCAAATCATTGCATCTACATCATCCATTCACATCATATCATTAGATCATCTTGCATCATAAGATTAGTCCGTAAAAACAATAAACACATATCAAAATCTGTCTCATATCATACATGCACACAAGTAGCATCCATATCACATCAAAAATGCACAAACATATCATCATCAAAAACATCGCCGCTGCATATCATCACTCATCAAAAATAATACAAATGTCCAATGTCCAATGAAGCTAAAAAGTTCAAAACATAATACATGAGATATGATCAAAACTCAATATACATGCCCTGCATATGTGCAAAATATATCAGCCCCAAACAACTAGCTCGTAGATGCCCCTGAAGGAGCTGGACTGGAAGGAGGCGGCCTGCCACTAGTCCCTGCATCAGGATCCCGTCGAGGCCCTATAACCTCTCTACCATGTGTCAACATCTGTGATCGGGTCCTCGTCCTGCTATGTGATCGGGGATAAGGCTCTCGCCGCTCGGGAGGGCATAACTCCTCATATCGAACTCTATAGTACTCGACCTCTCTGGCTGCCTCAAATCCCTCTGTAATGGTCTCTCGTAATGAGGTACTCTCTATGGTACCCATAAGTCTCTGTGCCACACCCTCGGCCTCCAGTGCCCGCCATCTAAGGGCATCCCTCTCTGCTACCAACTGTGTCACCTGGGAATCAGGGGCGGGCATCTGAGCCTGTACCTGTGCTTGAGCCTGAACCTGTGCCTGTGCCTGAGCCTGTATCTGTGTCTGGGCTTGTGCAAGCTGTGCCTGTAACTGCACTATCACACTCTGAGCCTGAGCTAGTTGACTCTGTAGCTGTGCCTGCTGTCCCTGAAAAGTCTGCACCTGACCTTGTAATGCATCTATCTATGCCTGCTGAGACGAGGATGACACCCTAATCACTATCCATGGTCTACCACCGGATCTGGCTCGCCGAAGAATCTATGCTCTGCCAAGACTATCTAACCTCTGCTGCCTCTCCTCATCCCCATCATCTCCCCTATCATCCTCGTCATCCGAACTATACTCCTCCCCTCCATCTCCGCTCTCCTCACTCTCCTCTCCCTCATCCTCTCCTCCACCCATAGCCTGCTCTCCACCGGCCACATCCCCCTGTATCCCTGCCCCTGGCTGTGGCGCTACCCCAATCGCCCGTGGCTCATCTGGCACTGTAAATCGTGGGAATGGATGCATATTAAAGTACTGTGCATAATCATCTGTCATCCTTGCATCCTGCACCTCTGGCCTATCCGTCCATACCTCTGGCTGTAAGGTAGAATACTCTGTATATGTTACCTGGTATCCAATGCATGGCCCCCATCCTGGATCACCCTTGCGTTGCCCATAATGAGCAACGCCCTGGGGCATACCCTGTGTAAATCCAAACTGTCTAAGGACCCGTAATGCCAGAAATCTCTCAATAATAAAGGGCGTCTGCCCTATCAGATATCATGGTCTACAAACAAAAGGAATCTCTAGGTGATCAGTCGCCCACGCCTCACAATCCGTGTAGGGTCTCCATATCACTGCATCAATATCATCCAAAACCCGTCGCCAATACTCTACCTTGCCCAGCTTTTGCTGGACAACAGCACCAGAATATGCATACACATAGGGCCTCCCTGTTGGCCTATCTCTCATGCAAAGTGGTCTCGTGACTACAATGTGCTCCCACGCCCAGATCTGTAAAAGCGTCACTCCACTCGCAAAGCTAGTGGATCCTCTGTAGACAACCTGATGGAGATCATGATACATGTCGGCCAATACACAGCTCCCCCAGGCAAACCTCTATGGCTGTGTCACCAACCACTCCAGCATCCTACCCCATCCAACTGCGAATCCCTTCGACCGACGGTCCAGTCCAAGGAAGCCTCCAATAAATGCAGCCAATACAACAACTAAGGCTAGATACCTGCTAAAATCCTCCCAGTCTATCCAGTAACCACATATGCTCAGATCGCCACATATCCGTCGTAGCGCCTCGGTACCACCAATCTCCTTGTGGTCATAAACCACAAGGGCACCAACAACTGGAATCCCAAGAATCCTGTATACATCATCGGGCGTCACACTCATCTCACCAGTCGGCAAGTGAAAGGTGTTATGCTCTGAGTGCCATCTCTCTGCCAAAGCAGTCAACAGTCCCCTGTTGGCCCGAATGCCTCACGACATCGCCAACAAAGGTCTCAATCCATAATCCGCTATCAACTGTAACTCGGCAGGGGTAAGCTCTCATATCCGCTACCAACATAGTGGGAACCGCTCTCTAATCTGGAGGCTTTTAAAAGCCTCCTATTTTGTTTGATCATCACAAGGACACATCAATCAGACTCATATCAGGTGATCTATCTAGCCAACAAAACATATCACTGACCCATATCAAGTACTACATCAATCTATTTGAATGTCAAAACAATCTACTCTATCATCATTTACTATTTGTTTTTCTTTTCAGAAATGCAAATTTATCAACACACATCATTTTCTATTTGTACTTCATTCATGAATGCAAACTTTTACTATTTGGTTTCTATCGCAGCAAGCAAATTTATCAAACATCTACTCTTTGTTTTTCAATCGCGAGAAGCAAAGTTATCAAACACACATCAATCAATCAATCATTTTTCTCTTTGTTGTTCGTCACAAAGTTATCAGCTATCTACTATTTGTTTTCTATTGTGGAAGCAAAGTTATCAGTTCTCTATCAGATTTTCTATCATATCAGCATGATGGTACTACAATTCATCTATCTATTGACTAAGGAAGCAATTTAAAACATCATTTTTTTATCACACAAGCATTCTGCGAAAAATTTCCTAAATGCGCTATTATGTTGCCCAAATGCGCTAAAGTTTTTCTCATATGCGCTAAACTATTTCCTCGATGCGCTAAAACTCGGGATACGCTATTCTATCCTACGGATGCGCCACTCTAACTCTCCAAAGCGCAACTTTATCATTTTCACACCCTAGCCCTAGATGCGCAATTTTGTGCCCTAGATGCGCTACAGGATCACCCTAGCCTATTCTAGCCTAAATGTGCTACTCTATCTATCGGATGTGCTAAAGGATCAATTTTTACCCTATTCCTATATGTGCTACGGAATTTCCTATATGCGCTAAAGAATTTGTCGAATGCGCTAAAACTTTTCTCCGATGCTTAAACGTAAAAAACTAAATCCGGGATTCAAAAATATTTTCAGCCCTCGATCCAAAATGCAAAATTTGAAAACATAAACCTGGAATCACTCACCTGGTCCATACGCAGTTCGTCTCCTCGCATCGATTCACTTGCTCGACCCTATGCCTCAGGCAACTGATCTCCATCTCACCAAGTCACTATCAGAGCTCACTTTTTACTATAGTAGCAGGGTGAAAATGACACTTCATTTTACCCCTTTTACCTTATAAGGGTCTTTTAGGGTGGGAGTTAATGACATTTTCCATTTCTTCCATATTATTTTCACTGGGCCATCACAAACATCATCTATCGGGAGCTAAATCACTGTTTCCCTATCATTCTCGACATCATCCTCCGTGATTTATCTCCCGAGGGGGCATCATCGACATCAAAAAATTAGAAACATATCAGGGGCAAATTTTTTTTATTTTCTTTGAAGCAATGCGTTTCACACATCACTTCAAAGAGGGGCAAAATGTATACACATAAAGATAGTCATGTCTATAATCCCGTCAATTAATTAAATATTTATTATTTAATTAGTTTTCTAAAATCCTCTACATATGATTAAATTTTAATTAATTTAATTATATTGTTCATTCATCTTATTCTTCCTCCATAATTAAATAAATTTATTTTATTTAATTATTTTCACATATCTACTTGATTAATTAAATAAATACATTTTATTTATTTAAATTAATTATCATTATTTAAATTTAAATTAAATCTTTTGATTTAATTAAGTTTAAATATTTCTCTTTCTTCTATTTTAAATTCTTCTTCTAATTAATTAAATATTTCATTTAATTAATTTCATAAATGTGATTTAATTAAATAAACCTTATTTAATTAAATATCTTATGCTTTCTTTCTAAATCACAACTAGATATTTTATTATCTTCTGTTTTCTTCTCATATCATAATTAAATATTTTATTTAAATATGAGATCTTCTGCTTTCTTCAAAAAACCCTAATTAAAGCTTTCTTCTTATCAAAAACTTTCTTCTGCTTTAAAAGCTTAATTAAAATATTTCATTTAATTAAGAAAAGCTGAATGTCACCCACAAATAAATAATTGAATTTTTAATTCATTATTTAAACAGTTTTCAAATCTTTCTTTTATCTTTTTGAAGAAAGATGATTTCTTATCTTCTTATCTTTTCCTCTTTCATAAAAATAGAAAAATCTTGTTTTCAAGTTTTCTTCTATTTTCTCTTCAGTTTCATCCTTCTTCAACCATTCGATCTGTTAGGAATTATCACAACCGTCAATCAAGACAGCCAATCAGAATCATTCGAAAAACTCTATAAATACCTGAGTGAATCCAAGCATTGGTAATAGGCAATTAATTAGAGTTCATGCATTTAATTCATTTAGTATTCTCATATCATAGCATCATGTTTACTTCAAACATATTAGTTCAATTCAATATCATAGCTTAATCTTGCATCATGCATCACATTTAAAATCTCATTCTTTAGGAAGACATTTTGTTGAGCCTAGCCTACAAATCTGAGAGCAAAAGCTGGAATCGACAAAAACACTGAAGATAGAGGACAATAGGATGACAATTGAAGCAGAATACTGAGTTTGCATTTATTTACTTTTATGTTATGTTTTGATACAATGTCTTATTGGTGTGCTTGAATAGTATTTATTTCATTTCATTATGCATATTATTTTCGATCACACACATATTTATTGAATTAGGGTTTGATTCACCTTTCCACTGGTTTTAATGCCTGCACTACACATCCCTTTGTTTATCGATTGAATTTTGGGTGTACCTGTGTGATGGCGTTCCTTTTAGGGTCGTGCCTTGTTTGTGTCTGGTATAAGTTGTGAAGGTAGGGTTTCAATATGTCTGCCTAGGGTTGTTAAGTTTGGTGGAGTTGTCATGACCCTCATGTCCTGTGTCTAGCTCAACCTTGTTCGCAACACTTAAGACCTTGGTGTGCCCTAGTTTAATCATTTTGAGGGATAGTGTCTAAGAATTTTGAGCTCGCCCTAACTCTCATGGCAGAGGTTTAGCTGTCGAATTTAGGGCATCTTTATGTCACTTCCATTATTGACCATTTGAAGCCATAGAGAACCTAAGGTGATATGAAGTTGAAATGTGGCTTATTAGGATTAAGTTTGTGCCTAGTAGATTCTGAGCTAGAGGCCTATTTAATTGCTTCGTGTTTCTAGCGCGTTTAGAGCGGCCGTCGGGTTTTTGAGGTGTCCGCATAATTTCCGTGCACCCAGATTTTCTTGGATTTTTCCATTTCCTCGTAATGTGAAGAATTCCTGGAATTTCAAATTGCCCACGGAAATCTGGCCTCCCCGGATTCTTCTAATTTTTTTCCTGGTTTTACTTGATTTTGATTTTTGAGATTGAAGTAATGAATCAAATGTGCGGTGATGATTTCTTGTTGCTTAATGGGTGAATCTTATGATAATCATGCATCTCTTTTGTCTGTATTGATGAGTTATTTGATGAAATGATGTCTTGGCTGCGGGAGTTTGTCTAGGTCAGATTTCTCTGAAATTCTGCCCCGACTGGATTTTCCCAGATTACCCAATTTTCTTAGAGTTTCAAGTTGATGATTAGTGATTTATCTTAATGATTTCATGTGGTTTTGAGGGTAAACTTTCAATCAAAACATGGATGATAATTGGATTTTCATGAGGCTCTTTTATGAATGTAGGCTGAATCGAGCAAGGCAGTGGCAGGAAAGTCCAAAGGAGATACAGAGGGATCTTTAGTTACATATGCGGAGAGGATAAAGCTGGATGTGAAGAACCAATTGCCAGATAGTAAGTTGGCTTCAGTTTGGTCAGAGGTCTCTGATACCAATGTAGGAGCTTGGAGATATGAGGAGTTCAAAGAAAGGATAGCTCAGTGTGATTTATCAGTTCTGACCAAGGGAATGGTGAAGTCCGGGTTGGCTCATGTGGTAGGATTTCCTCTTTCTATCCAATGTTATGAATTAATATTGGAGTGTTGTTGACATTATGACCTTGATACACAAAGGATCGTTAGCTCTGATGGGAGAGTACTAGCAAATTTTAATCCAGTCTCCATTGCCTAGGAATTTGATATGCCAGACTTACCATGTGTGTGTGCCTTGGATATGGACTTGGATAGGACCTATTATGAAGATGAACCTACCAAAGCCCAGCAGATGATCAATTCTTGGCTGGAAAAGCCAAAGTCTCATTTCTCTAAGCTTCCTAAACAACTACACAGGGTCAAGTTTCGACAAGATATATATGATGCAATCACACTATTGAGCAGAGTGGCGGGCTTGAAGAGTGTTGGGACATTGGAGAATTGGATGGTGCATGTTATTAACAAGATTGAGCAAGGTATCAATTACCACTGGGCAGGGATTATCATTTCAATGATTGACAGGCAGATGAGAGATGTGCTGGAGACAAAGAAATTCACCATGACATCTTATGTGGTATATATACTTGCCAGATTTTATCCATACAGGGGATTGAGTCCAAGAGGAATATTTGGGCAAGATGTCATCTATGAGGTGTACCCTGAGCTGCACCTAGGGAATTCAAATTATAGAAGAGCAAATGATGCATTCACTATGCATATTACTAGGTTGCTTCAAAATGCAGAGCATGTGAGAATTTCTAATGGAGCCAAGGAACTGATTAAAAGATATGGAGCCTGGTTTATACAATTCCCCACTTTCTCCTATATCAGAATTGATGGATGTCCGACTACTCCATACAAATTGCCAAGATATCCCACTGACCACATCATACTCTTGGAGGTTACCCGGTAGATATGTGATTTCGATGTTGTTAAAAATGTGAAGCACAAGACAGGGTTTGGTGGGGATTTTCCCTTGAAAATTGGTATAGGTGAAGTCTTCCCTTCAATCCAATCGGCTCATGCATCAGGGGAGAAGTTGAGTACTTTTGGTTTCTCTTTCCATTCTAAGAGGGCAAGCTTTGACATCACTGGCGAAGCACAGAAGAAGGCTACTAAAGAATATCACCACAAAGATGATCTAGAGGACTACTGGGTGAATAACAAGGATGAATTTGAGGTGAGAAAGAAAAGGTATTCTAGGCTTCCAGTTGATGTAATCAGGATGTACAATGTCAAGTTGATTCCTCATCAGTTAAAAGATGATGGAAATTTAGTCAAGCATCATGCATTTGAATCAGTCAAGGATAGACCCATTGGAGAGATAAACTGGTCAGAAAGGGAAATAACTGTGCTGGAGGAATTGATGGCTTCTATTGTGAAATCCACCAAGTCATGGCTAAAACATAAAGTATGGGAATTGAAGAGTGAAAAGGTACCTTGTACTTTCAATCTGATGGGAAATTTGAATGCTCACTCTACCTCAGAGGAATCAGGTGAGGATGATTCTATAGGAAAAACCAAGGTAGGCTCACCTTTTAAGATTAAAATCAAAGGCCCTAAGGAGGGTGAGCCTGAAAACCTAGGGGAAAGAAGAGGTGTCATACTGTGAAAATAGGTAAGTCTACCCAAGAGGAGGAACTTGAGAAAGCAGAGAAGGAAGACATTCCTCCAGAGCCAAAAAGGATAAGGATAACTAGGGCCTCTAAGAAGAAAGATCAAGAAACTTCTAAGGATAAGTCACATCCTCATGTGGTTAATGTGGAGAGCTTAGGAGAGAAAACCAAGGTTTATTCAAGAAGGTCAAGAACTCCATCTCCCAAAGATACTATGCAAAAAGCAGATCCCCTTCCAATAGCATCCACTATGGAACAACAGAAAGATGCCTCTCATTCATTGGGTATACCTGAGTAGATGACTCAGGAAGAGCATGAGACCAGTGAGGAAGTGGAACCATTTAAGGACAGGAAACTTTATGGTGCAGCTACTGAGTTTGAGGTAGGAGATGTGGAAATGCATCATTCTCTGTTGGTACAATATGAAGATTCTCCTACAAGTAGTAAAGATAATAGACCTCCTGAGAAGGAGGATGTTTTGTTAAGACTCCATCACCCCTGCATGAAGAGGAGCCAGAATTGGGAAACAAAGGTGATCAATCTCCTGAAAAGAAGAAGGATGAAATGATAGATCAGCATGAAGAGGTCAAGAAAGATGAAACCAGGTGGATCCTGTTGTTCCAGATTGGCTAGACAAAGAGATCAGAAGGAAGTAGGTCATTGTTGAGGACACTCCTCTCAACTGGGATGAAATGTTGGCCAAGATTGGAAAGGGTAAGAGAAAGACGGTATCCAAGGTGGTTTCCAAGATCGAAAGGGATGAAGCTAGAAATAGGGTTATTCATATTGTCACCCCTACTGCAGGTAAAAGTAAAGATGAGGTCACTGGGGAGGATTATAATGTACAAACCATTAATCTTGGGCCCACTTCTATGGAGCAAGATATTGAAGAGTATGAGGGGTCTAGTGCAGTGATCATTGGGAGATTGAGGAAGGAGACATAGTCTAAGCATAAACTAAAGAAAGAGAATGAAAGGATTAGGAAATGTCTGGAAGATTTGATGAAGCTCTTACAATCTTTTCAACCATCCTCTTCTACTACTGTTGGTTTCTTGCCGAAGGAGACCATCTCTGAAATAGAAAAGATGAAAGCTTCTACTCTAGCTACAATAAATTGGTTGTAGGAGGTACACGTTAAGGGAGATGATGCAATAAAGGAGATCATTTCAACTGGAAAGGATGCAATAAGGGCTAAGGATTGGTTAGATTATGTTTTATCTCAGGATAAGGACACTGATCTCTTATTGCAGAAAACCAAAACAATCATGGAGTATAATAAGGGTCAGCTAGTTGTTGATGGAATTCTTTCTTCATCTAGGGTTAATGAGCCTTGGGAGTGGTTTGAAGCCCTGCAAATCTGACCGAAAACTATCAAGAATATCTACAAACAAAGGAAGCAGATTGATGGTAATTTAACTAATTTTTATGATGGATGCATGGCCTTTTTTGAGATAATGACTAGTAGGAGGAAGATCGCCCCTAGGTACTTGAGTTTGGAACAATTGAAGGAATGGTGGCATGATGTCTATTCCCCTGATATTGAAAATTTTGTGACAGGGCACCAGTTGGATGATGCAGCTACTTATCTGGTTGTGGTGGATAAGTACTTGGAATATAAGGGTGATTGGGATACAATGGTTAAGCAGTCAAGGGAAGAGATTGAATCAATTGAATGTCGGCTCAAAATCCTACCCTTGCCACCTATTGCTGAGTTAGATAAGGTACTTTTGAAAGTTCATGAATCACTGGATCAGAACAAGGATAAGGGAGGCGGTAATTAATACCATGCCACTTTGTGATTTGTGCTTCCCTATTATTATAGGGCATGTGTTGATCCGAGTCGCATTGAGGAATGTGTTTTGGCTAACCTTGATGATGTATCGACATTTAATGTGTGCCTTATTTTGAATTTTTTGAGGCTGACTTGTTTTGGCTATTTTATTTTTGTAAATGTTTGGGTGGGCCGACATGTTTTGAGGGTTCTCTTTAAATTGGCATTCCTGCCTCATTTGTAAGAGTTAGAAAGATAATAGAGAATTAGACAAGCTAGATTGAGAAAAGAGCTAGAGCATTCTATAGTGGAGGTAGTAGTTAGTTCTTTCGAGCAAGTGTTGTAGCACAAAATAGTGGAATTGTTGCTATATTTTGGTAACTTAATACAATTGAAGGCATTGTGGTTTCTCTGGTGAATTATTTTGTGTTAGTTTATCTTGCATGGTTCCTGTTGTTTCATCCTTTGGAATTGCTTGAAGATATAAGATTTGATGTTGAATTTAGAATTAGATTAGTTTGGTGAATAATGTTCATGGTTTCATGCTTGGAATGTTTGTAGCAATCTCTGGTCTATACTCCTAGTAACTATTTGATTGTAGTAGGCTGGTGAAGTCAACCTAGACCATACGTCTATTTGTGCTTAGTTCGATTGTGGATGAATGTCTATGATTTGAAAATCTATATGCCTTAGAAGATTGCACCTTTCTTGTGATATTGCATTGTGGGTTAAGCAGGAAATGGTTATTTGAGATTGGTTGTTCCAGGTATTTATCATTTGCATTGTTCATCTTAGAAATAGTTTAGATTTCATATCTCTCTTACACCCTCATCTTTTGCTGTTTCTTTGTTATTCGGTTAGATTAGGATTTAAGATCATCACATTGCAAAATTTGATAAATTGGAAAGATACAGTTTGCTTGTAGTAAGGTCTGATTGTGATTACCAGCATTTTCACATATTATCTGAGTTGTTTTATGCATTGTCATGACCTGACACCTCAGAGACCTTGGGGTGATTTTAGCACTTGTTGTTGAGAATTCACCTTTCAAGAGAGATAGAATATTATTTTCTATCTGAGTTGTTGCTGTGCATAAAAACCATCAACAACAATCCTATGAGGAAAGGTATCAATTCATTCTTGAGTCAGTCAAAAGAAGATAACCAATAAGTCTGAACAATATTAGGTGGAGTTTGATAAGAATAAGAAATGTGATTACTTTGATTGAACAACAAAGAGAATTCTGGGTTGGCATGAGATTCAAAATGTTGATTATCATTATGCCAGCCCCAAAGCTCAAAGAATCAACCAATATACCTCAGGGAGTGTTAAGACCATGGTTTGAAAAGCTGAGGAAAAACCATGGCTTTGCACTCAATAACAGATTTCCATACTAGTATAGGGAAGGATTGTTTGACTGCCACATTTGGATGGAGGCACTAAACAAGGAAAAGGAGACCACCATAATCCTTGATGAGGAACCATGAGGACATGGTCTAGAACAAGTGGGGAAGAAAATGATGAGAGGATCAAATTTTTTTTATTTGAATCATTTCATGTTAAAAGACTTGTTATTTTTGTTAATTAACATGACTGGCGATAGATTATAGATTAACATATTTACTTACTTTACTTTATGTTTAGCTAAATTAGTGGATATATTTGAAGTAATGGTTTATGATTAAATGTGTTACTTTGTGGTGATATTAATGAGATAATTATGTTGTGTTGATCTTTTACTACCATAAATTGCTATCCTTTTCTTAAGGGTTTTGAATAGGGTATTTTAAAGATTGATGATGTGGTTAAAATATCTATTTAATCAAGGGAAATTATCACGCCATTGATGGGCCCTACTAGATGATAAATCACTCAAGTCCAAATCGGATTCCTTGTAGTCGGTTATGGAACTTCTACTTCCAGCATCAATCTGGCATATTTCTCTATGTCCTGCTTTAGTCCTATTTCAATTTTGCTTTAGTTTTGTTTTGATCTTTAGTTAGATGCCTTGAATCTTGGTAGTTAATTTCCATGTTGTAATTCAATAATGATATGTTATAAATATCCATGTTTTGGTTTTAAATAGGCACTAGATAATTTTCAACAGATTTCTGTAATTGATGGCAATACTTTGTTCTGTGTTCTACTTTGATCAATTTAAATGAAAGCAAGAAGTTAACTCAATTAGTGTGTTAATGGATATTACTTGAGGAAGAGTAGGGCCCGCTCAACCAAGGGGATCAATCTTTTGTTAGTATTTTACTAAGTTATGATATTTCTAGTTATTGATATTAAATTTGAAGTGTTAGATGATAATTTTGAAATGATAATTTGTTAATCGTTTTTAGTTGTTGAATGATAAATCTAGGTAGTTACTTCTATTTGAATTTCTTTTGAATTTACTTTATCACGGTTAGATTAAGTGGTTAGAATTGTTATAAGATTTATTAGATTAATCCGATTTAGATGCTGTTCGAAATAATTAAGTTTAGTAGTCATTTGTTGAGTTTAATTAGAAGCAATGATGGAGACTTATGAAAAGATGGAATTGAAGTTGGCTAAAAATCTGTTCATGGAATTTAGTGTTTATGTTTCCTAGATTAACTATCGTTTAAGTTTTCTAGATTAATTATCATTTTCTTGCAATTCAATTCTGTTCTTAAAATAGTATTTAATTTCCAACAAATCTTAAAATAGATTTCCTTTAAATCAAAATAGAATTAATTTGGATTTCATATTTTAAATTAAGGATTAAAATAGATGTTAGTCTTCTCCATGAATCAGTCACAATCAAGTTTAATGAAGTTAGGAATAATTCAACATAACTTTAGTTTAGGAAATTAGATAGAATAAATCCTTAGGAATTAGTCACTATATTTTAGCTCTTGAGAGCTCCTGAAAGCTCCTTAAAGCTTCTAAAGGAGCTAAATCAATACTTGAAGTCACTGTTTATAGTGCAAAACCCCCCCAAAATCCATAACAACCATCCTTATTGCATATAGCTTTGAGACACACTCGATTCAATATATAATTGAATAAATGGTGCAAGTTGTGACATCAACGACTTTGCACATGATATGCATAGTGAGGAGTGCCAAAAAATGATAAGAAACATGTCCATCCTTCTAATCTTCCCATCAAAAAGCCTGCAAAGATCCAAAAAAGGCTAGAATATCCTTCCAAACTATTGATTTAGTTTTGTCACCAAAATTATAGCCAAAATTTGCAGAAAAAAAACAAGAATGAGAGAGAGCATTGAGATGTGCTTCCTTTTGATGAAGCTAAATCTGTAGGAGGAGGAAAAAATGGTTCCTCATGAGGCTGAATAATAGCATGATGAATGAGTAATCAAGTTGCTTTAAATAACATGTAAATAGGATCACTAACCGCATTACCATACTGTCAAGAAAGAAGTCTTAAACGAAATTTGAATTCACTATTACAATCATTTAAGAGGCCATAGGCCATAAAAGAAAGAAGTTCAAAGATTCTAAAATCGGTGAGGAGGTTTTGCCTACTTATAATACACCCACTAGACAAGAACCATGCAAAATGTCATACCTTTCAAGAGAAAGATGAAGAGAATAAATTGGGAAAACATGGGGCAAGAGATAAGTGCCCACAATGAACTTTACGATTTCCATATCACTTAAAATATCCATCAAGTTAGAAGAAAAACAAGAAGCTAACTCATATGGAAAAGGAGAAGAATGCATATCTAACTAGTCATAACCAAGGACAATATAAATGGCATCAAAAACCTGGTTACATTCGAAAACAAAATCACTTCACAACCATTCTTCAATGCAAGAAATCTCCATTCTGACTTCATGTGAGCATGAAGGGACAAGAACACAAAAAAGATTATCCATGGTGGTTAGCTTGTAACCAGAAGACCAACAAATTCAAAATGAAAGAGAAGAACAAAGAGAAGATACAAAGCATGGTGACCGCCAGAATAGCTTTCTGGTAAATAAACCTTCAATCGGAATAAAGATAATTAATGAGCCACAAGAAATGAGTACCAAGGAGGCTGAGAAAATGTCAAGTGTTAGTCTTGGGAAAGACAAAGGGAATCAAATTAATGAAACATTCTTCAGAAATATTTTGGTGCCGTCATCAAATTCCAATCAAAAATATAGATTTTGAAGCCAAGAGTGAGCTAATCCAAGAATAGTAACCATTCCAAATTTGGCCCCCAAAATTTGGACTGCCATCCAAGAATAATGAGCTAATTCTGCAGAGTGAAATCAATGTTGGGAGATACAAGGAGCTTGGAAGAATGTGACCACATGAACCTGGCGTCAGGGTGAACAATGGAAATGTACTCAGGGCAACAATAGAAAATGAAGTCACATGATATGAGTACACGTCAATGACGCATGGGAGACTCCCAAAAAATGTTTTTATTACACAAAGCTATTGTTGCTAGAGAATAATCCAATGAAATATTTGAACCAATTATCCAGCTAAGATGCTCAAGACATCATTTAATGCAATAAATATCTCCATATCATCTAAAATGATAAGCGATAAAGCTTTATCATATCAAATAAAGATACCCAAGTCTCAAATTAAAATAGTGCTAAGCCAAAAAGAGAAATAAAATTTCTCTATTTATAATTACCTTGATGAGTTAAAAAACATTAAGTTGCATTCCTCAAGAGAAAATTCACAAGGAAAATTCTCATCAATTGCTTTATTTTCTAATGAATCAGCCAACACATTAGATTCCCTGAAGCAATGTGTAATTGAATAATTCAGGAAATCATTAAGTTGCTTAAGGATAAAGTCAAGAATATATTTGAGGTGCCAAGTAGAGATGCAATGATTTTTAAGAGCTGAAATTGTTATCACAGAGTCTCCTTCTATAAAGAGGTGAGAAATTGAAAGACTTTTTGCAAGTTTCAAACTGAGACTTAAAACTCTGAATTCAGCCACATTATTGGTACAATTAGGAATTTGCTCACAGGCCACTTTAATAAAATTTCCCTTCAAATCTCTCAGTACAACAAAAATGCTAGATCTTCCAGGTTTTCCCCTAGATGCTCCATCAAAGTTAATTTTGATGAAGCCAGGGGGAGGAGGAGACCAAGAAGATGAACTTCTCTTAGTAAGAAGAGTATTATTAGAAAGAGAACCTACTTTAGAAATTTTGATAAGATTCCAAGTTTGCTTGATAAATGAATCTCAAAAAATTCCAAGTTTGCTTGATAAATGAATTCCAAGTTTTCTAATTTTTATTTTATTATATTTTTCTTTAAGCTTCACTCAATAAAAAAATAAAAAATAAAATTTGTCATGCATCTTGAATACATGTAGATCACAGTTTAAGGTAACTAGAAAAACCCATTTCCATTAGATTCATAATGGAGATCCAACTCCCTGTGCATCTTCTATATAACATAAATGTGCCCTTAATCATTTACATACATAACGTGATTTTAATTGTATATCAATATCCATAGCCCAAGTCTCTAGGGACTATGGTGCATTTATATCAAGCTAAACAATTCAATAATGTATTCATTGTATATTTGGTGGAATTCAATAATATCTTATATTCTATTTTGTTAGTTTCTTTTCCTTCCAAATCTAGACCTTGAATTAAGTTGAGGAGGGTTTACTAAATTTTAAATTATGTTCCTATGATCAAAAAGTAAGGAGCTTCCATATATATGATTATAATTGATGAATCCCTATATGTGATTGAAAAAGGGAATTTTTAATCCATGGAGTTGGGTAAGTAAAGGTTATGATTAAATATAAGGAAAGTGAATTTCATTTTCTTGAAGTTTTAAGTCTTGTAAACAACTCATTTTTGTACATATCTTATAATTATGAAATTTCATGGGGTCATATTTATTTTATGAATTTTGTTAAATTGTTCAAGTGTCAAGTTAAGTGTTTCTATAAAAAAAAATACTCTTTTAAAAGTTTGATATAAATTTGATAGATGTTCATATTTTGTTCTAAAGCTTTTATTTTAGTGCAATAGCAACAAAATTATTTTCATTTCGTATTCTTGTGTTTCCTTAATTAGTTGTTACTTTTGTTTTAGGGCATCCCCTTTATAATTTATTAACATTATACTAGTAGGTTAATAATGAGTACATCTTAGGAATCAATAAAGAAAAACAATTTGGTGAGCATTATTATATTTGAATAAGAAAATGAATAAAATAAATATATTAGGCAAACAAATTATGAGTTTGGTGAATCTTCTTCTTACCAATGATGAAACAAAAGTTATTCTGGTGTTGATATTAAGGATGAAGGAGTGTGGATTTCTTCACAAAGTAGATTAAATATTTAATTTTCTCGAGCAATCTAATGAGCATATCGACCAAGAATTTATTATGTTTGATAACCCTTTGCTTTATTATAATTTAGCTAGCAAATCTTAGACAATACAAACTACTTAATTTTAGACATGTTTTGCTTCAACTAAACTTACTTTGTTAAATATTATTTGTTTTCTTCCACTTTTAACAAAAATAATGAAATGGTAAGAACATAGGTGTTGAACACCCAAAATACTGAGAGGGGGGACATGAATCAGTATTCAATGAAATTCGTTAAGTTCATCAACTTTAAATATCTGTCTAATGCATCATATTAAACTTGCAATTGTATACACCTAAAATCGGTCAAGACAATTAATTAATTAAATACTAGCTATTTAATTAATAAACTCTTTTATTTTCATCTACTTATAAATAAATTAATTTATTTATATAGTTCACACTTTTCTAAATTCTTCATCCTAAACCACATTCTTCTAAATTTAATTAAATAAACAAATGTCTATAGTTTGTTTTTATTTAATTAAATATCTTCTCACTAAGTTTGAATAATTTCAAATTCAAATTTAATCACATGTCTACAACACTTTTTGGCCATGTCATCAAATGTCACATGTAATTAAATATGACTAATATTTAAATTACTTTTATCTTCAACAAACTTTTAACACATGGCTTATTTCTCACACACTTTATTCCTTCATCCATTTGGCATGTTCCCCTTGGTCAAGGGAACATCCTCCTTGATTCTTCCATCTCCACCATTCATCCCTCATGTTGAAATTTGGACCGTCGATCGCTACCACATCACAAGATGCTTTGGAGATCCTATAAATACAACCCTTTGCTACAACATTTATGATCACATCTTTTAGCAAACTTATTATGTAGGAATAGCTTTGGAACATTGGAGTATTTAGAATTTGATCATTTAGCATTTAGCAAGTTGCATTGTTTTATCATTCTAACTTAGAATCATGTCTTAGTTTGTAATTGCATTTTAGTTTATCATATCAATAGTTAATATTTGAGCATATGCAGTATCATTTTAGCTTTTAATGCAACATTTGTATCACATAATTCAACATCATCATCCATTTGTCAATATCACCATTATCATTTGCATCACATAGTATCATGTAGGAACTTAGATTTCTTGTATTTTGAACATCTCGTTTCTCAAATTGTCATTCTAACAATCATAATGCATATATAAAATCTAAGAGCCAAATGATTTAATGAATCCTTGAAAATAGAGAATAATGGAATGCCTTTAGAGATTTGTTTTGCTGCAAATAAATTAGTTCTTTGATTCAAATCTTTAATATAATACATCTCATTGATGTTTGTGTGTCTTATTATTGATTTTCTAACTCTCCCACATTTCACACTCACATAAATTAGCACCCACTATGGGGCACAACCCCATTTTTAACAATTTTCTAGAAAAGTTCTTGTGAACAGGCTAGACATGATGTTTTAGCATGACCATGAGTTCTTTCAGCACATACGACAAATCTTTCGACACATTTGACAACTATTTCAGTGCATTTGACTTCTGTTATGGCACATATGACATTTCTTTTGATGCATTGAGTAACTGTTTTAGCACATACAGGGAGTCTTTTAGTGCTTTCAATCAATACTTTAGCACATCCATTAGTTCTTTTAGTGCATTCATTAGTTCTTGTAGCACATACATAAGTTATTTTAGCACATTGGAATGATCTTTTAGCACATTGGATGACTGTTTTAGTGCATCTGTTTAAATTTGCAAAATCTTAAAACCCCAAGAACTAATTGCTATTTTCTGCTTGCAGGTGGGTGATATGCCGGTCAAAGAAAAACTTATGCAACTACTAATGATTTATGCAGGGGCTAGAGTTATTTGAATTCTTTATTTTGATTAAGATAGGAATCTAGCTTAATTAAAAGGTTAAAAAACACCATGTTTTCTATGCTTGATGAATGATAGGCATATGCTCTCCCCTTAACTAGGTGACCAAAAAGCCAGAACCATTCATTTTTATTTTGTTTTATCCATAAAGGGCCTGTCTTGTGGGAAAAAGTAATCACCCAAGGGAATGACCCAACTAGTAACACGCTAAAGCCAAGCGACTTCCAAC
>VDFB02118330.1:11040-110269 GCA_007258455.2 Sequoia sempervirens | reverse complement strand
GATCTATGGTTTAGAGGTCTGCCAATTTCAGAAAGTCTATAGCATAAGAATGTAGGGTTCACCAGAATGAAACATATAGAAAGGAAAGTGGTTGCATGTGAGTATGTGAGGGTTTAAACAAACTTACACCTCTATTTTCATTATAAAAATATCTCCCAAGGATAGAATTGACTTTCAACCTTGAGGTGAGTCAACCTATTAGGAAGGATCTACTATTTTCTTATGACACAAAATGACTGAAATAAAAGAAATGAACTTTTGGGAGGTGTTTGCATAGATCTAAGAAAATAGAAATGGGAAAGACACTTTGTAGGAAAATTTGGGGCTAATAGGGTGATATCTACTAACCCAAAAAAGATTGTTCTGAGAACTGTAAAAGGACACTTGAGCCATTAGGCGAATGAGTCCTTGTAGGGATTTTCTACACAAATTTTGTGGTCATTTGGAGATGGATCTAAGATACCATTTTCCACTAGTTTCATTGTCGGGCATTCGAAAATAAATTCTAAATTTGAGTTTATGTGTCTTGAAAACAATGTTGACAACTTTGACAACTTTATTTAATTTCTCCTTTCATCAATCTTTAATCATTCTTCCCTTATAAATTTGCACATATAAAGAACTAATAAAAAATGTGTATTTTTGGGTGAATAGGGGTTTGCCTTGGTCAAACCCTTGTTTGGTAATTACACCTTGATGATAAAATAATGAAAAAATGGAAAAGAAAATGATGAATGAGCAGTGCTATGTCACAACTCAACAAACCATTAGTGGCTACCCTTAGAGTACTGAAGCTTAACACGTCTCTCTAAGGAGCTTGAAATTTCTTTAATTGACTTGATTGATTACTTGATTTGATGCTTGAATTCTTGAAACCTACATCACAATGTTAGCTCCAAAACATAATATGAACACAGATAAATTTAACATGATGATATGATCTTGATTTTTGTTGTAGATGACTGATAGATCTTCTCTTCAATTGTGCTCTTGACAATAATATTTGATCATATGAAATTTTCCTTAATGCTAGATGTTTTGAATTGATAAATAACTATGTATTTATAGATGTTTATCTAATTTCTTAGAAAATATATTTCAAAAGCTGACATTTGAAATATTAAAATGTTGACAAAAACATATTTTAAATTGGGTATTGGCACTTAAGGAGGACCCATTCACCCTTGAGTGATTGGGTTTTGGGACATTTAAATCCATGACACAATTTCCTAGATGTTTAAATTAATGTAGGCATTAGTTTAATATAAGTATTCCTTTTGAAAAATGACAATAATAAGCCTTAGGAATGCATAATTTAGGCAATTAGAAGCTTAACTAAGTCCAATTAATTAAGGGGATACAAACATAGTGTGGAAATGTAAGGAGTACATTTTTTTCCACTACACATAATATGTTCTACTATAATTTTTCCATTGTTGGACCTCCACAATCATATATTTTTTTAAAACAACAGTGACAATGTGTTGATGGTAGGGTTAATTGACTAAATGTTTCATTTTTTAAACTTTCTCCTAATGTTTAGGGTCTACCCATTGATTTATCATCAACAAATCATTTCCAGTACAATCATGAATGAAAAATTATGCTGCATCCATATTTTATTAAATAATCAACATTAAATTACTAGCTTACCTTATTATACTAACATCATTGCATATTTATGCACTATCTTTAATTCTTTTCACAAAACGATTAAATTAGTGATAGGGTTTTGATGAAAGGAGAGAAATCATAACATAAAAGACTTTCCAAAATGAATATTGATGCCACTTCTTTTTAGGAATAGGTATTGACATTAGAGAAAATCATTTTGTAATTCTAAATCAAACCAAGTTTTGATCCATGTACACATTTTAGATACATCAAATATCTGATATCCCTAGTGATAAATGTTTTGAAAAGGAAAAAATAGGTTACAGGGACCTGAAACCACAAAGTTTAAACATACAAAGATAGAGCAAAAAAAGTCCAAGAGAACAGACAGCTGTCCCAAAAGGAAATGACAGCAACAAAGAGACAACAGGGTCCAAAAAAGGACCCCCAAAAAGCCAGAGAAAACAACAACAACACTACTCCATGAAGTTCAAAAACTCCTCGGCTTCCTTCTCAACTTCACTCATTTCCTGTATTCCCTGCTTGAGGATTTGAACCATATGTGTAGAAGCAGGGACCTTCCTCTTCGTGTTAGCCCGGGTGCGAGTCGAAATCCCTTCAACAACATCTCTGCTACAACCTCTGTCCCCATCCAAGTCCATGAACAACGAGCCCTTTTGATTTTTTTCCAACTTTTCCACCATAGCATTAATGATAATGGTGTTATGCCTGGCAATTTTATGATTATGTGCCACAGTGGCCCTGATATTTTGGCCAATCTCATATATTGCTCTGTTCTAGTCAATCTTTCCTCCTGCAACTATTGTCTTTTCTTCGTTAAGGGGGTGTCCTGTTCATCATTCTCATTATGGCTCCAGCCTATCTTCTGCTCCAACTCCATGACTCTATTGCTAAGATATCTATTACAACCACTCAAATCACAAACTTCCTTATGGGCCCACTTAAGAACAGTGAAAAGGCCATCAACACTTTTTTCCGCCACACTCATTATGTCATTAGGCCTAAAGTTATTCGGGGCAGAATTAATTTCATCCTGATTTGGGGGTCTTTTAGGGGCATTCACAAATCTTCCAGACGCAGGGGCACTAGGGGCCGACTCTTTACTGGCCATAGGATTTTCAGAATGAATTTCCAAAGAATTCTCAGAGTACGAAACCAATTTCATAACCGAGGCTCCTTTAAACCCAGAGACCAAACCTGGTGTAGGGCAACCAGGCGAAGGTTGGGGATTACATTACATACGAGCGTAACCCGTCAGAGGGCAACCATGCGCGAAGGCTGGGGATTAAGACAAGAAGGCGGAGTAGAACCCTCAAGGACATTCCATCAAGAAAGGGACTGGGGATCAGTGGTTTTAGCACCAACAAGAGAAAAAGCAAAAGGGGCCAGAGGATCATTCTCCCTGCTACTTTCCGTATCCTCGTCGTCCAAATCGCCAGCAGCAATATTTTTAGGCAGAGCGGGTAAATTTTGGAAATGCTCAAAGATGAGCCTGACAAGACCAGGGTGAATAACAGAAATCCGCCTAGGGTTTCTTTCGACTTCATCAAGGAAATTCTTCAGAGAAGAGAATAAATAAAATGGCAAAGAGATACGAACCTTGTGGCGAAAGTGGTTCAAAATGGCAAAGTGATAACCATACGCCCTGGTGAAGCGCCCATCAACCGTGATGTACTCCATGATGACTCTCAAAACTTTCCTCCAGATCGATTTAATGGACTCCACATCAAAGTAGCTATTAGAAACCTTAACTAGCTTAGCCTTCTCCTTATCTTTCTTAGGAAATCTGATAACCGCTTCATCAGAGAACCGGCGGTCCCGATAAAATCTCACACCCTCAGTCGAAAGACCAGTAATCTCACCAATGATTTTCTCATTCAGCTTAACATTCCTACCAAACAACACAATCTCACCATTTTTCCAGTTTTTGGTGAAATAGTCCAGCATCATCTCATCAGTACCATGGAGCTTTTCCAAGAACGAGACTAAACCTCCCTTTTCAATTTTTTCCCAAGCTTTAACATTCTTCCTGTGCTCTTGAAAGCTGCTTGGCTCAACACGTTTTCTCTCTCCCCCCATCTTCAAAGCTCTGCTATACCAATCCCTACAGTTGCTCTGGGTCCCGTATGAGCTTATTTTCCCAGACACCCAGAAAGCGTGTCGAAAATGCTTCTCGAAAAGGAAAATGACGTCGGTCCCATCAAATCTAATGAGATCGACGTACTCAATCTTTATCCGCTTCATCATGGCGAAGACAAACTTCTCTTCCATGTATAGAATCATAATAGATTAGAGCTTTAACCTCATAATGGAGGTAATCATTCTTCCTCCACGTGTTTTCCCCACCCCTCTTGACCCCTTCATTGGAAAAGTAATCCGCCACCTTATTGGCTTCTCTGTAAGCGTGGGAAACTTTCACTTTGTCAAATTTACTTAATATAGCAATTGTATCTTTGATCCACTTTTTGATGGTCCACGAAGGGGGGATAACCCAAGAATGTGCAGTCTATTATGTTCTTAGAATCCCCCTCCAACCAAAGACATTTCATATTCATATTGAAAGCTAAGTTAACCGCATGATAAGCCCCAACAGCTTCCGCAACATGATTAGTTTGGGTGCCAATGTCCACAGCAAAAGTCGCAATAAAAGCCCCCACATTGTCCCTTAAAACACACCCACTGCCAGCTTTCCCAGGGTTTCTTTTAGCAGCACCATCAAAATTGGCTTTCACCCAACCAAAAGGCGGCAAAGTCTAGTTGGCATTCTCCCTTCCATAATGGGCTGGCATGGGGGCTTTTAAAACAACTAATTTCGAATTCCACTTTTCGGCTGTAGCAATATCAAAGGGAGACCAAGTAGCTTTATCAACCATTTTTCTAGGAATTAAAGATAAATTTTCCTTTATAGTCCTAACAATTTTTTCATACAAGTCCCCCTCCGACGTCTCTTTTTCCCTAAACAATCTGTTGTTCCTTTCCTTCCAAATACTCCATGAGACAAAAGGTAGAACAAAAGACCAGAGCCTACGCACAAAAGGATTTTTTGATGGAGCTTTCCATTGCAAGAAAAAATCTTCGACCGAAGTAGGGGAAACCCAAACCACATCAAGATGCGCAAGAATTTTGCCCCATATATGCGACACAAAAGGACAATGAAGAAAAAGATTATTAACAGTCTCAGCATCATTCCTGCACATGTAGCATCTGTTAGGTAATTTGATTCCTCTCTTGCCGAGATTGTCCAAAGTGAGAATCTTGTTCTATAGCATGATCTAATAGAAAATATTGATTTTAGGAATCAAAGAATTAATCCAAGCTTTAGCCCAGAAGGACGGGAGCTCCTGCGGATTAACCAACATAGAAGTAGCAGAAGAAACTGAAAAAATGCCAGACGGATTGTCTATCCAAACAGCAAGATCATCCACTTGGTGTTGAGCCAATCTAAGGGCCCTGAAGGCAGACTGAATTGGGAAAAGATCTAGACTGATGGTCCTCAAATCAACCTAGTCCCCATTCCTCCAGTAATCGTTGACCAGGACCCCGAATTCCCTTTTACAATCATTCATCCATTTACTGAATTTCTCAGTTTTGATTAGAGGATCCTTGAAAAGCCATCTATCTTCCCAAAATCTAACATTATTTCCTTTTCCAACAATCCATCCAGTCCCCATATCCAACAACTTTCTACCTCTACTCACATCATTCCAGCAGACAGACCCATGAGGTAAAAAAGAAGAAGTAATAACATCATTAAGAGACTCACAGTTGCTAAAGTATTTGGCTTTTAAGGTCTCTTGCCATTCCCCTCTCAAAGTAAGAGATCTCTAGAGCTGTTTAGCAAGAAGGGACAAATTCAACACTTTAATTTTTCTTAAGCCCAGACCACCTCTCGATTTAGGTCTGCAAACCAGGTCCCACCCTACAAGTGCTAGTCTCTTCTTATCCTCCACACCAAACCAGAGAAACCTTTTCTGAATTTTTTCAATAGCCTCATCATATTTAGCAAGAATTTTAAATAAACTGAGAGCATACACAGGTAAATTTTGCAAAGAGGCTTTGAGGAGCCGGATTTTTCCAGCTTGACTGAGAAGTGCTCCTTTCCATCCCGACAACTTCTTATTGAATTTTTCAACCAAAGAGATCCAGAATGAGTCCGGGGGTTTAAAGCATAGAGGCAAACCAAGATAGGTTGACAGTAAAAGCTCGATCCGGCAGCCAAGAATTCGAGCAAGTTTAAATTATCTATGCTCAGGAGTGTTGAAGAAGAAAATTGAACTCTTTGCCCTCTTAACAACTTGCCCAGAAGCAGATTCATAAAGATTCAGGATCCTTTTGAAAGTCATAGCTTCAGTCACAGTGGATCTTCCCATAAGAATGGTATCATCAACAAATTGCTGGTGGGAACAGGTTAGAAGAGAAGAGGAAGGTCTTAGACCAACAAGGGATCTCTGATCAATAATATTTTTAATATTTCTTCCCAAACACTCAGCCAAAATTGTAAACAGAATAGGAGAGATAGGATCTCCCTGTCTGAGACCTCTGGAAGTCTGAAAAAACCTTGAAAGCGACCCATTCACAATGATAGAAGTAGTAACCGTCGAAACAAGCTGGTTCATCAGTTGGATGACTGTTGTTAAAACCAAACTTGACCAGGATTTTAAATAAAAAATCCAATCTACCCGATCATAGGCTTTAGAAATGTCCAATTTAAGAATGAACCCTTCAATCTTCGAGACTATTAGGGAATGTAAATTCTCATGAATAGTGATAGCTGAGTCCAAAATGTACCTACCTGGCACAAAACCATTATGTTGCAGAGAGATCATTTGAGGAAGCAAAGAAAGCATTCTTGTAGTTAGAACCTTCAAAATGATTTTATAGATAGAATTACATAGGCTGATTGGCCGAAAAGCTTCAAACTCCGAAGCCCTAGGTTTTTTTGGAATAAGGACCACAAAAGTAGCATTTAGTTCTTTCAAAAGACATCTTGAACCAAAGAATTCCTTGATAGCCTTCTCAACATCCAACTCAACAATTTCCCAAAACTCTTGGAAGAAGAATAAAGGGAACCCATCAGGTCCTGGAGCTTTATTGCCATCAAAAGAGAAAACGACTTTCTTAATTTCAGCCTTGGTAGGAATAGCAGTGATCATAGAATTTTCATTATGACCTATCACCTGGGGAATAGCCTCAAGCAAGGAGTCTTGAGCATCGGGCACAATCTCTCCATTACATGATAGAAGGTTATTGAAAAAAAGAATAGCATGTTTATTGATATCATCTTCCTCCTCAAACCTAGTCCCATTTACTTCAATGTAAGCAATTCTATTAGCAGCCCTATGTTAGTTACATAATCATACAAGTGAGTTAGAGAGACAAATAAAGAATGCGTACATTTGAATAGATGTTTCCTTGAGATCACATATGTCGTAAGAATTTAGTAAGTTAAGCCTTTACACTTTTTTTTTAAAGTAAGCTATAGCTTTGGACTACACCATATATTAACTTTACATCTATGTAAATTAATCTTCAAAAGAATTCCAATTAAATATTATTATTTAAGCATTTATTTTTAATATATTTATTATTTTAATACATCTATCAATCCCAACTCATTAATAATGTAAGACTTAATACTTACTTGGTTCACTACTTTATTTCCCCTAAATTTACTTCAAAAATAAACTATTTTTTTATTTGTCTTCTCTTATTTTTTATATATACGTATTCACCAATTATATATAAATGGCCCATTAATATATGTATATTTAAATTCTTACCCAATAATTTTCATTTTTTAAAATCAATTATTTAATAATAAGCATTGAGCATTGCATTCTCCAAGGAAATTTGTAATTTTATATCACCATAACAAGGAAACAAAGAGCAAGAGTATTTCAATTTCACTAATCACAAAACTAATGAACTATCTCTTACATTCCAAAACCCAATAAAATTATTACTATTATTAAATGAATTTGTGTCACGCTTGATCTTGGACTAAATTTAATAGAAAAAAGGTCATACTTTTTAAAACTTGTGGCATCTACATTGGAAAAAGGTTTGGTGGAGCTAATACTAAAAATCTATTTTGGAACCGTGTGTTGGTTGTAACGGTTCTATAACTGCTTGTTGGTAACTGCTCGGTTGTAACTATTTTTTTTTGGTTTATATTTCAAAATTTTGACAATAAAGAATATATACTATTCTCTGCCTCTCTTGGTATTTATCATAGTTGTATTGCTGATGTGCTTTTCATAATCATTTTGGTTTATTTATCTGATAACTGTGTAATGTAATTTTTAGTATTGTTTCTTTTCCATTTTCTAATATATGGTATCAGAGTCAATTGGAAATGACAACGAATGCTAACAATATACAGTTGCAAATTCCTAAGTTTAATGGAAAATGTTATGATTTTTGGAGTTTTCAAATGAATATTTTTGTAGATCACAGGAGCTACAGGATCTTGTGAAAAATGGGTATTCAGAATCGGCAGATCCAACAACATTAGTAGCACTCACACAAGATGAGAGAGATTTATTGTGGGAAAATCGGAAAAAAGATTAGAAAGCATTATTGTTCATGGTGCAGGGTCTTGATGAAACTCTCCTTCTAGGAGTTACAACCACTTGAAAGGCACAAGAAGTGTGAGATCTCCTTGCACAATTATTCCAAGGTACAGAAAGAGTAAGAACAATTTGCTTACAAATACTTAGAAAAGATTTTGAAATTTTACAAATGTTTGATTGATAAAGTTTAGGAGATTTTGTTACTCATAATTAATCAAATGAAATCAAATGGTGAGGTTATGACTAACCAAAAAATTGTTGAAAAGATTTTAAGAAGTTTTCCTGCAAAATATGATCTTGCAGTTATATCAATTGAAGAATCTAAAGATCTAATGACTTTATCTATAGATGAACTTATGGGTTCATTGTACACACATGAGCATAGAATAAATAAATTTTAAAAGGAGTCATTAGATCAAATTTTTATGAGTAATGTATCCATGAAAGAAAAAGAAGCAAAATTTGAATTGTCTTTTGCACAAAGAGGAAGAAGACATTTTCTACAAAGAGGCAGAGGTCAAAGAAGCAAAAGAAGTGATGAAGAAAATTGTAGTTTCACTCAAGCAAGAGGTAGAGGTAGAGCACATTTTTAGTAAAGAGGTAGAGGTTTTTAGAAGTATGATAAATCATTTACTCAATGTTATTATTGTCAAAAGAACAAATTTTTTACATCTGAATGTAGAAGAAAGATTGCAGATGAAAGTAAACAAGAAGCCCAATATGCAAATGAAGTTGAAGGGGAGGAAGAATATGTATTGCTAACATGTATCCCAAAAGAGGAAATAAATGAAGACAAATGGTATGTTGAGAGTGGGTGGAGTAATCATATGGCATGCCACGAAAAGATATTTCAAAATTTCAAAATTTGGATGAGTTTATCAAATAAGAAGTCAAGATGGGAAATAATACAACCACACCAATCATGGAGAAAGGAAGGATATTAATCACAAAAAAACAAGGTAACAAGATATATTGGTGATGTATTTTATATACTAGGCTTAAAACATAACTTGTTAAAAGTGTAGGTCAACTTGTGCAAAGAGGCCACACAATCAAATTTGAAAATGGTGCATGCATTATTGTTGATCGTAAAAACAAGTTGATAATCAAAATACCCATGATTGCTAATAATATGTTTTCTTTTAACATTAGAAACAATATGCATTTAAGTTTCAATGCTCTTGTAAAAGATACACGGTGGTTATGGCATCTTAGATTTGGATATTTGAATTTTGGTGAACTAAATCTTTTCTATAGAAAGAACATGGTAATATGTTTACCATTTATCCAAACACCAGATGAAGAATGTGCAGGATGCATTATTGGAGAGCACCACAAAGAACCCTTTGTAGTAAGGTATTTTTGGGGAACTTCAGAGCCATTGGAGCTAGTACACTCATGTGGACCAATTGAAGTTGATTTATATTGGGAATAATGAAAACATGCTTGGAGAATTTTCAGTGACAATAAAGAGTGAATTTGAGATGATTGATATTGCTTTGTTGCACTCTTATCTTAGTTTTGAAGTAACTCAAAAATAGTGATGGGATTTTAATTACACAAGAAAAGTATGTAAATGATATTTTGAAAAGGTTTAGGATGGAAAGTAACAAACCAAGAATTACACCTATTGCCATGGGTGTGGAGCTAAGGAAAAAAGATGAAAGAAAAAAGGTAGATTCTACTTTGTATAAAAGTTTGGTTGGAAGCTTAATGTACTTAACTAGAACAAGACCAATATCATGTATGTAGTAAGCTTGACAAGCAGTTTCATGGATGATCCACATGATACTCATCTACAAGCAAGTAAAATAATACTCAAGTAAGTGAAAGCGACTACAAATCATGAATTTTTTTATGAAAAGAATGATGTTTTGAAGTTAACTAGTTATACAGATAGTCATTAAGTAGGAAACTAATATGATAGAAAAGTACTTTAGAGTATGCTTTAATTCTTGGTTTAGGTGTAATTTCATGGTCTTCAAATAAACAACCCATTGTTGCATTGTTCTCAGCAAACACAAAATATGTGGCAACCACTTCAGCAAGTTGTCAAGTAGTTTGGTTACGAAAGATGCTTGAAGTATTGATGCAAATGTAAATGAAAGAAACAATTATATTCTGTGATAATCAATCATCCATTGCACTTTCTAAAAATCAAGTCTTCCATGGAAGAAAAAAGAACATAGAAATCAAATTTCACTTCATCAAGAATTGGTTAAAAATAAAGAAATCAAACTTTCTTATTGTAGGTCCAAAGATCAAGTTTATTGACATTTTGACAAAGCTTTTGAAGGAAAAAGCTTTCAATAGACTGAAAAATCTTTTAGAAATGAGAAACTTTCCCACAAATTAGATTTTAGCAAGGATATTAAAATAAAATAAAAAATTATTTTGGAACCATTCGTTGGTTGTAATGGTTCTATAACTGCTTGTTGGTAACTCTGGGTTGTAAATTTTTTGTTTATATTTCACAATTTTGAAAATAAAGAATATTATATTCTCTCTGCCTCTCATGGTTTTTATCATAGTTTTATGGTTGATGTATTTTTCATAATCTTTTTGGTTTACTTATCTAGTAACTGTGTGCTTTAATTTTTCTGGTATTGTTTCTTTTTCATTTTCTAACAATTTTAGTTGTAATGGAACTCAGCTATCATTTTTTTTTGTTGGAAATAATGTTTATTTGTGGAATGTATTAGAAAAGCTTCAGTGATAAAGATTGGACTTATCCAATGTTCCAGAAGATGGAAACATCCATATTTTTCATCCAACAATCATCAAATTGTTATGTAATTTTCTATTCAATAATTTATTGAAGTGTTTCTTATTTGCTTTAGTCTCATATTTTATCTTAAATATTTTATTTATTCAATATGGTAGCAGAGCCCTTTTAAATCTCGGGCTATAATTTGTGGGTTTTGTAAATCTTGAGTTGTAATTTGTGAGTTTTGTAGTGTTGACAGTGAACTATGCAAGTTGACACTCCAAGTACATATGAGGAAGCAAAAGGAAAAGAAGAAACACCAATTTCATGGAGCAGCAAGAATCAAGCAATAGTATCAGTATCATCTAAAGGAAAAGAAGAAACACAAATTTCATGGAGTAGCAAGAAGCAAGCAACAGTATCACTATCATCTACAGAAGCTGAATATGTTGGTTCATCAAAGGCATCTCAAGAAGCATTATAGCTCAATAATCAAAGCACTACCAAGTTAGCAAAAAATCAAGTATATCATGCTAGATCGAAACATATAGAAGTACATCATCATTTTTTTCTTGATTTGATAGAAAGTCAAGAAGTGGAGTTAAACTTTTGTGGAATAGAAAATCAAGTTGCTCATATATTTACAAAAACATTGTCTCAAGTAAAGTTTGTAATTATCCTCTCCAAATAAACATTATGGGGGGGTGTTGGAAATAATGTTTATTTGTGGAATGTATTAAAAAGGCTTCATGATAAAGATTACACTTATGATAAAGTTTGTAGTGGATATTGATTCTCGAGAGGAGCATCATAATTACAGTGATTTCAGTGAATCCATTGTAACGATCAGAAGTGTTTTGTCATGACTTTCTTGTTGAGATAGGCAAAATTATCAATCCATGCCTGAGATGTCTAGAATATGGAACAAGCTATTCATAAAGATGTCTAGAATATGGAGCCTTCTCAGCTTATAGATTTGAGAAAACCCACCCTTTAATAATAAGGGTGATTGGATTGACAACTAATCGTCTTTCTTGTCAACAATTTCCTCTTCATAGCGTTCTCTAGTCTTACGCGTTAAGATTTCAAGCTTTAGAGAAAATGATAATTCTTACTTCCTTTGTATAATTTATTGTGTCTAGTTTCAAAGCTTTTTGGGAATGGCGCCAGGAAATATATGCAGTTTTTTTATGTATGCAATGCAATGCATTGATTTTGTAAATGAGTTTTTTTCAGGTTTTTCTTTTTTTCTGATTCACAGTTGGTATTTTTGTCAGAGATTTCTTGATTTTTCGATTTAAGATTGTTGGAATATTTTTGCAATGAATGGGAGATGAGTGGAGGAAAAATTTAAGACATTGTCTAATGTTTCATTTTCAGAAAATGTGGAAGTGTTCTGGTGGGTAGGTTGCATTTTCTAGAGCAGTTCATGTGGCTTGTGTCTATTACCACATTTTGCATATATGCGTAATCGAGAGTTCAGGAATGTAGTGGCTGTAAGACCAGATTTTTTTGATGTACTTTTCATTTATTGTGAATAGATTCAACTGCAAAGATTTCTGCTTTCTTAGGGTTACATAATACTTTTCCTGCAAACTCTACGCATTTTCCTCAAAGATTCACTCGAAGCACGTGCAAAGGCACCCTTTACAGGACCCTAAGGTCTAGAATCTTGAGGTAAGTCGCTTGGCATGGTTTGGGTGTTGTGCATTCATTGCTAACCAGGCTACCAATTTGTCAATGCATTATAATGAAACCTAATGTAGGTGAAAAACGCAAACAACCCTCATCAAAAAGCAATAAACCCACAAACTGCAAAGCAGCTTGTTTAGCTCAGTTGAGCATTCATTTTGAAGAGTTCAATTTTTTTTTGATTGGCAGCTCTTATTTTCAGTGGTGGTATTGTGTTTTTCTGGGCTTCTGATTTAGTGTATGGAAATATTTTAACTTGCTCCTTACTAAAGAAAAGGGCTTTTCTAGTTATTCCATCTGCCTTTTTCACTTGAAGTTTGGTATAGAGTTTAATCTGGATCAAATTGACATAGGTAGTCCAGCAGTTTTATATAAGGCGATTTTCCTATACAGTTATTGCTGCCCTGTGATGGTTAAGTTAAATCTCATATAAATAAAATAAAATTTTGTGACCAAGATTCTTCCAGTAACATTCTTCTGCATATAGGCCATCTGTTTCAGTTAGAAGTTGCCTATTTATTTGTTTGATTTTTGAACATGTTACTTTTTAAATCTCTTCATTGTGAGCAGGTCATGGAATGGGCTATCCATACCACCGGAAGAAATCCATCAGTGATGGCGCAATAATAGGTAAGAAATGTTCATTTGATTTCAGAATATGTTGGTTGCTCACGCACCGCAACCAAGCAGTACCCACTAAGTTATAAATTAATATTCATAGCAGATATATCATTTACATCATTTCTGTGAGCAAGTGAGCTACCATTTGCTTTGAACATCTATTTGTGGAGATATTTAACTACTTGTTTGGTGACAAGTAAATCTTAACCATTTCTTTCCTGTCATAACAAGCTTAATGACTGAAAAGATTAGATTACAGATTTAGCAGCCTATAATAGTTAATCAGTTTCATCTAACACATTTTAAAATAGTTTACGCTCTTGAGATTGGACTTAGCAGGTCCATTTCAGGCTTGGATTCAGACATAAATTTCATAAAGCTTTGTAAATTAAATTCAGTAAACTTGTTCAAATTATACTGTTCAGTTCTTGCCTCTAAAGGAAACGAATTTCAATTATGTAGGTACCAAATTGATGTCGAACATCCTCAATCAAAAAAATCTGACAAAGCTCAATCAAAATTTACCAAAACATTGAGTAAAATCACTTTTAATAAACCCTTCATGCTCCAAATCCTGTTTTTCTCTTGTTGGTGTTGGATAAAAAATTTAGATTTTACAATGAGAGAGAGAAGAGCAGTTTGCCAGCTTTAAGTTACTCTTTCCTTTTGGTTGGGTGTAATATATACAATGTTAAGAGTAGATTCAGCTGCAATGGAGAGAGCTCACTCAAAACTTCGAAAGCCCTAATTTGCATAATAACTCATCTAACATAATAACAAATAAGCTATTCCATCATTATGAAGCTCTGAATATTTAAAAAGCTTAAAAGGCTCTTCTATTTTTTGTTTTTCCCTGCCCTGTTTCAAATTGTGAACATATATAGTCTACCAGCACATCAAAATTTCTGTCTAAGTGAATTTTATTTAGCCTGATTCTAATGATTCGGCAAACCATCTTTTTACACTTTGTTTACATTAACACCATATCCCCTTTTTGTTGCAGGTGGGAGTATTGCAGCGTTGGGAGTGGTTGCAACAATAGTACTGATACTACTATTCTGTGTTAAATTAGAGCCAAAGCGGAACATAGAGGACCATGAATTATGACTTTTAAGCATTGAATTGTGACATTATTAATACACTCTTGCAATCAAACACTGTTAAAAGCTTAACCTCTCACTACTAATTGTTGTAGATACAGGATATTTTCCTCGAACAAAACAACAAATGGATCACACTAGAACTTCCTGACTTTATCATAATCGCAGGATTTACATACTTCATTTTTGCCTTCTGGGTACCACACTTGTCAGCCATTGGCATGTGATATAGAATTTCAGCATTCTCTACTGTTTTTTATATTGCAATCTCAATGATAATATCAATCAAACATGGTATGGGTGTGAAGTTTAACTTTCATTTTTTCTTAAAGTTTGTTTTGGTTTCCAAATTTGTAACTTGACGTAACTTTGTTGCAATCTCCTAAGAACATGAACTTTTTATCGCAGGAAAATCTGGATCCATAGAGTACAACAGGATAGAAAGAAGAAAAGATTTTCAATACATTAGGAAAAATAACAGGCATTGTGTTTGCTTGTAAACTAATTAATATATATATATATATATATATAAATATAAATATCAATATCTAAACAAGAGTATGGAAAACATGACACTTTTTCAGACTATTATATTTGTCTGACTTGAGTCATTTTATAATACATGGCTTAAATTGCATAGTCACGTTAGTTCTTCAGAATGTTCTAAAATCAAAGATGATGCTGACTATTAGTTGTAAGCTAGATGGTCGTAGAATTTGTTTATGCTTATTGACATATGTCCCATTGAGCATATATAAGAATTATGAAATTTCAAAATGTACCATTCTTAGACGAAAACATGGTATGCATCATCAGGGCTGCCTATCATCCCAATCATTTATTTTTGAAGTTTGAAATTGTTGATATTGTCCAGTCATTTCATTTTAGAATGTCATGGTGATCGGAAGGTGCAAGCTGTGAATTTCAAGCTCCAAAAGAATAAAGCATGATCAAGATTGGCAATTGCTTGCTGGGTTACTAGCGGTGGGGCTTGATGGTTTTCATTTCCTTTTTTTAGGGAATTGTCATCTTGACTTGCATCCTATATAGAGATGACGCAAGACGGTACTCCTCTCTGCTAAACAACTCAATTCACAATCCACAAAATGATATCACACAGCAACCATTCAACAACTCATTCAATTACAACTAGCACTTGCACCCCAATGAGGTGCAATACTTACACCGATAGGCTGAGCCCACATTATTTATAACCATGAAAAGCAATGGACGACGTGAAGAAAATAGCGATCTATATCACCTATCCCTCTCTACCTCTCCGTCCCTCCCTCTTCCCTTCTCTCTCCCTCTTGTTCTCTCCTTCCCTCTCTATTTCTCTCTATATCACATATCTGTCTCTACCTATCCCTCCCTCCATCCCACCTATTTATCTCTCACTCTCTCCTTCCCTCTCTACTTCTCTCCCTCTCTCACTTATTACTCTCTACCTCTCTCTCCTTCCCCCTCTAATTCTCTATATCTCCCCTATCCCTCTCTACCTCTCCCTCCCTCCCGAGCTCTCTCTCTCACTCTCTCTAGCTCTCTCTTTCCTTCTCTACTTCTTTCTATCACACCTCTCTCTCCCTCCCTATCTCTATCTCACTTATCCCTCTCTACCTCCCTTCGTCCCTTTACCCTCCTCCTCCTCCTCCTCCTCCTCCTCTCTCTCTCTCTCTCTCTCTCTCTCTCTCTCTCTCCCTTCCTCTCTACTTCTTTTCCCTCCTCTCTCTCTTTCTCTATTCTTCCCTCTCTACTCTTTTCCCTCCTCTCTCTCTTTCTCTATCCTTCCCTCTCTACTTCTTTACCCTCCTCTCTCTCTTTCTCTATCTCACCTATCCCTCTCTACCTCTCCCTCTCTCCCTCCCCCCTTATCTCTCGCTCTTGCTCTCTCCTTCCTTCTCTATTTCTCTCTATATCACATATCCCACTCTACCTATCCCTCCCTCCATCCCACATATTTCTCTCTCACTCTCTTTCCCTCTCTCACTTATTCCTCTCTACCTCTCTCTCCTTCGCCCTCTAATTCTCTATATCTCCCCTATCCCTCTCTACCGCTCCTCCCCTCCCTCTCTCTCTCTCTCTCTCACTCTCTCTAGCTCTCTCTTTCCTTCTCTACATCTTTCTATCCCACCTCTCTCTCCCTCCCTATCTCTATCTCACTTATCCCTCTCTACCTTCGTCCGTCCTCTATAGAAAATCTCCCAACCATCATCCTATGATAGATGCTTCATTGCAATCATCCTATCTACTTTCATGCTCTTGCACACATTTCTATCCCTCGAAGCCAGCGCAATTTTTGGAAGAACCATTGACATGCAGATACGCAACTGATGCAGAAATAGTCACAAATCTTGCAAAACTTTATATTATTTCAGAGAACGAGTGTGAGACTGGCTTCGATTTTTCCCCTTCCTGATGCAGAAATAGTTACGGTTTCAATTGACCTCTGCAGCCCCTAGGCATGTATGCAAAATGTGGAAGAATAGAAAAGGCATGTGAACTGTTTTGGAAAATGCCACGACCAACTATCTAACCTATGAGCCAAAAAAATAAAGCAACTTTCTCCTATTTGACCTTCCACACCTCTTCGGCGTACCCATTGCACACCAAGGTGTGATTGCTAGTTTATGAATTGTATACTATAATAATAATTGATAATATCACAACTGTCTCTCTATAACTTAAAATTTCAAAAATAAAATAATGAACATAACTATCAATTGGGTTCTAGGTTTCTGAATAGAACATAACTCCTTCTAGGTATATTTATACTCAATACTAAGGTAAGGAGCAATTTTTTACATTTAAACTATCAAGCTCTCAACCATCTTAAGGTCAACACTTTATTTTATATTTATGAGAATTGGTGTTTATACATAAATTACAAATTATGCTTGGTAGATCTATTGTTGTCAACAAAATAAAATATGTATTTAACCGTGTATATATATATATATGTTTATTACATGTGTCATTTCATTCCGGGAATATACACAATAGTGTATTGGTAGATAAGTTTACAATATTAAGATTAGTGCTTAATAACACTTGCACATTTTATTGCTAATATTAGATTATTTATGTTTCAATTGTTGCACAGAGCCCAAAAGATCTAATAATTTTTTATTCAGTTATTATCATTAATTTGCATATTTATATTTGTTTATTTCTATTTTAAAAATTCTGCTGCAATATTAACTGTGAAAGAATAGTAAGATTGGATGAACCGCTGATAATTATCTACTTTTGACCGACCAGTATAATTAAGAATAGACATCCACAAATACAAACACCTTTGTTGGTAGCATTGATATTTTCTTTATGTTTTTTGTCAAAGAAAATTGCCAGCCAAACCACGTGGCATGATACAAACCACATCATACACACCAAAGGCTTTGAGAGGTGTTAGTATACGTCGAAATAATGAGGAGTAGAACAAATATACATAAGAGCGAATGCTTTTCTTTAATGCTAAGCTCAGTTAAGTTAAGAGAAATAATTCAGAAGAGGAAATCTGTGAAGATGGTTCATTTGGGATGGCAGGGGAAAATGTCAATTATGGTTTTCATGGCGGTTGCAATTTTCCTTGTGATGTCTAAAGAGGAGGAGGTGAAAAATCCTTTGAGCCAATAGTGGAAAAGAAAGAGGCAGAGGGGAAACAACCCGTGGAGTGCATCAAGGGCACGGTCGGATGCACCTGGGATAAGCTCAAATCATTCACCAATTCGGCATTTCAAAGAATACCTTCTGTGTAAGATTAGATATTTCATACTTCTGTGTTTGTTTATGTTTGATTACAGTTTGTATGTCAAGGAAATTTTTGAAACTTTACATGTATTTGTATATGTTTTGTGTTGATAAGATATTAGGGTTTTTTTGTTTTTCAGAAAGAAAACAGGAGATGTGCTGAAGGATTCAGTTTCTAGGAGTTATGAGACAGGGAGAGACTGAGCAGCCGGTACAGGGGAGAAAATTAAGCAGACTTTTGGCCTTGAGTACCGTATGCAACACCCCTGCGCCCTCATCAATGCTCAAAATGGATCGCCAAGGCAACTCAATTCTCTCACAAATGCTCCTCTGCAGAGCAGGTATATCGGAGTAACTACGTAGGGGGATTACTGGAAAAGGTTGCAGTATTTGGCGTTACACCTGCCGATTTCACTTGCTTGAAAGTTCCTAAGCCGCTCCAAATATTCCATTTTGTGCATATCCTGCAATCAATGAAGTCCTTGAGACCACAAACCTTTGAGGCATTCTGTCAAACAGTTCACGTGTCTAGTCTATGCTTTGAGCATTTTGCTGATAAATGCTGGAATCCATCTTTACACCTGCATATTGCATTTTCTTGAAAGTTTCTAAAGCCTTTTCAACAATTCCATTTTGTGCTATCCTGCAATCTTGGCATTCCATGAGATCGCATCTCTTTGAAGCATTTTGACAAACAACCCATGTGCCTTGCATATACGCGCACATTATACCAAAGCTCCCTTTTTGGCGCAGGCAGTGAGGATGCTGGTAAAGGTTGCAGAAATTGGCTTTACACCTACCGATTGCATTTGCTTTGAAATTTCTAAAGACTGTAAACAAATCCATTTTGTGCTTACCCTACAATTTTTGCATTTCATGAGATCACATTTCTATGAGGCATTCTGTCAACAGTTCAAGAAACCCACGTTGGACAAGACCGGCTGAGAAAGTGGTCGGAAACAGTGAACGTAAACCCAGGTTCGACAAGACCGGCTTAGAAAGTGGTCGGAAACAGTGAACGTGGGGTTCCCGCCGGCGTCAGACTGCTGGAAATGCCGGTGGGGTTCCCCCACGTAAATAGCCTATCGGCTAATCAATTACAACCAAACATCGATTTTATTAGAACAATTTCAAATTACATTTAAATGACTTTTCTTGATTTTTATCTTCTCAGTCAATCCGCTTGTTCTTTGTTTTCTCTCCTCCATCATGTGCCTCTGTATTTTGCTTACTCAATCACTCTGTCTCCATGCTTCACATGAGTCTTACTGTTGCTCTGCTACTATACGGTTTCTATTTTCCTGTGTTACACCTTTGCACAACACGTTTTATCTCAGTCAGATATCTTCCCCTTAATGTTACCCCTGGCAGAGTATTTTAAGCCTGCACCTCCTCTTGTTACTCTTTTTTTTTCTTTCACTTGCTGCCCCCTGTTCAATCTAGTTTTTACATTATCTTTCATGCAACCCGTTATTTTTATTCTCACGGGCTTCCTTCACTAATCAGTGGCCTGCTATTTCTTGGCCGATACTCTCTACCCACCTACTCTTTCTCTTTCATATGGGCTTTTATGCTTCGCCCCAACTTTTGGACTCCTCCCCACGCGCTGCCTTGTGTTCTCTGTTTGATGCCTCTCTATCTCCATTTGACCGATTCCCTACACCCCTTGTGCCGCTTCCTTTCATCTTCTCAACTTGGCGCCAATTTGTTCTGTTTTAAATCTGCATTTAAATAATAAAATATCGATTCTCCTCTCTTTTTCTTGGTCGCCCCTTTTGTCTTCCACTCTCATATTTTAATCTGCATACAAGGCGTGTCTCTTTAATTCTGTCTTTTAATTTGAATTTAAAATGTCTTTTCATTTTCAAATGCAGTCCTCAGACGTCCTCCTTGCTAGCGGCTCTTTAGCTTCATTTTCCATTTCCTTTCCTGCCCGTTTCCAAACTCAACAGATTCTTTCTTCCTCGCGCTTAATTGACTAAACAGAGACCATGGTACGAGTATCAATGGTATCGGCTAGTATGACTTGACAAACAAATAATAGAGTCGATATGCTTCAACAATGCTGCAGCATCAGCAAACCAAATCCACAAAGATCATCCAGCCATACTGACCAAAGAGAACAAGAGTGCCACATAGATTTTGTTTTGATTTCTCGAACTCCATGAATCAAGTGAGCATAGAATGTACCATAAAGGAGTCTCTCGAAAAATAATTATGAAAACAAATAATTTGATAGTAAAGTGTTAGGAGGCTGAAACTTCGAAATGTAGAAAAAAAGATGACGTTTTGCCATTCAATGACAAAACATTATCTGATCTCTTTCACAAATCGATCACTAAAATCAGATTTGAACTAAACTCCGGATTAAACCACACTTCAAAATGCAACAAGAAACCGAGACCAGGCCAAAATTGTGGAAAACAAACTAATAAATTTTTTGGTTGGTGCTGATCACCTGTCCGCACGGGTACTCTTGCACCAAGAGAGCTGATATTTAACCATTTCAGTTTTTGGACTTATGAAGATACTATAATATTTATTGCAGTAATCTTAATTTACATAAGTGTTCCATGGAGTTTCCTGACGGTGACGCATCCTTTGCCGAGGACACGTCTCAAGGATAGGGGATTTAGGGTCTAAGTTTGGGGATGGCGGGGGGATGACAACGGACAGTGGTGGGGGGCAGTGCTGATATACATATGGTACTTCAATACTTAGTTATAAAAAGATGTTTAAGAATAACAATTCAAATCAAACTTTGAAAAATTAGTAAAATTGCAAATACTAACATTTTAAATACTTGAATACTATTACTAAAAGACTAAAAGTATATAAAATATGAAAATTTGACAAATGAAATTGTTGAATTTGAGATTTCATCATTTCTATTATATGAATATCGAAAATATGACATGTCAGATCATAATATCATATCATAAAGATGATTACAATGAGTAGCCTGATACATTGATATCAAAATAAGAACAAAATGCAAAAATATAGAGAAAGGAGGCATATGTGAACAAAAAAGTGAACAATGAGAGTGTTTTATTTAGTTTAGAGGCTTTTAGATGGGTCCCACAAGCCTTTAGGTTCAGCCCTAGGCTCAAATTTCAATAAATCAAAAGAAATTTAAAAAAAAGCCCTTTTGGACGTTCCAGTGCGTGGAACGCCTGGGCGTCTTTGAGACACTCAAGGGATGGGTGGGAGTCCCTTAGACGTCTAGGCGTCCCCGCCATTTCCTCGAAGTTTCCCAAGTCCCGGTAGCGGTGGGGGGACGACAGGGGGACGTTTCTCAGCTGTCCCCAAGTCTTTGAAACATCCAGGTCAAGAAGACGACTGAAATTTGGGGGGGGACACATCCCCATGGAACACATATTTACATCTATAGATATACGCCACTCTATTTGTATTTCCTTTCTCAATTAAAGGAAACATAGAGTGGTATATCCTGAACCAAATTATCCTTACTGAATTGGTATAAGGGTCTCTACCCTTATTGATGCATTGGAAAGGCTTTGAGATAGTCGGAAGAATTTAAGGAACAATGATGAAAACATCATTGGATTAGACACATTGTTATTTAAATCTATGATATCTGGATTGCTCATTTGATATCATAAAAGCACAATGATAAGCCTTAATTTTTTTTGAATACTTGAGCATGTAGCAACAATTACTTAAACTCCAAGATAGAAAAGAGCTTCTTCATTGGAAATAGTGGCAAATCCTTTACAAGAAATTACTTGCATAAGTGTATATTGCCAAGGCCTTTACAAGAAATTACTTGCATAGTTGTCTATTGGCAACACATTTACATGCACTTAATAGAAATCTATTTTTCGATATAAAATGTGTCAATTTCTTAATGTGATTTTCATTTCTAGTTAACGTAAGTGACCTCTAGGATCATTTATACACTAAAATCAAAACTTACAACATCAAGATATAGCATAAGAAGAACCTTAATCTTCTTCAGCCCTACTTTTCCCATTTGGTAGGAATTCCAGCTGCAGTGTAGCCCTTGTTGTTCAATGTAAACATTGCATATTCAAGACTTTCATTTCTATTTTTTATATAAACTATAATAATCCAATGATTTATATATTGAAAAAGCATGCATGAATTTTCAATTTGAGATCAATTTTACATGTCAAGTTTGTAAGGAAACGAATGAGTAGATAACACATTAATGAAAACATTTGACTCAACAAATTCATTGAGCTTCATTTAATACACAAGGTCAAACAAAATCGTTGGATTTGAAATATACATAAAGGAAAGCATCATATCTAGCATTTGAGAATAAACCAATTTTAACTAAATAGTGAGTTTGCCATATATATACATATATATATACCAATTAGAATTTCGTACACCTTTGAGTTATTTCTTGTCAATAGCACATAAAGGAATTTCACATGGATTATTGAATTCAAGCTACTAAAATGGGTAAATGAATATCAAAGGATATATAAATCATCCTAAGGATAAGGTTAACATTAAAAAGTAATAATACTAAAGTCGAAGACTCAATAAGTAAAACTAATTTGATACTTCTATGAATTAAAAAAATATCAAGTTTAGATCTATCATATAAACATACAAGATATCACCAATCATCTAATGATTGAGGTTTGAAATGGGTAAACTTATTTTCTTATAAATACTCAAATATAATCTAAATTTTAATAAGTATGAAGTTCATATGATATTCCTAAGAATGACACATAGCAAGTGTGTATTTGATCTTGAGGAAAATTAGTTGATGAGAAGAAGATAAGCTAAAACGCGGTGAAAAGACAAGATTAATAAAATTTAAATACCTAATAGATTTAAAATATTGAATTTGTAAAAATATGGATGCAATGGTGTTGTGAATACAATGATGCCAAATATTGTCATATTATTGAGAACCTATATTTTATCTAAAGAAAGAAGAAAAATCTAAGTAGATTTCTACAAACCATGCAAGTAGATTTACCAAAATATATATCATTTAAGTTTAATGAAATTGGTGGAAAAATAATTACACGATTAAAATAAAGGCTCCTATTAGTAAGATAGATATATTTTTTTATTTGAGATAACCATTCCCCATAAATCTTGAGATAGTCACATTTACCATAGGGACAAAGGAGTAGCATTACAATGCAATTAAACATGTTATAACTTTAGAGGGCTTAAATTTTAAGGATTGATGATAGGGAGACATCATTATAGATAAGAAAAAAATATTGGGATACATGTGAAACATAGAAAAAGCGATCCTAGGTCCTAAATGCAAGGAACCTAGGATGGAAGGGGTCTTTTCCAAGTTCCATTAAAATGTAGATCAACAAGGTGATAGATTGAATTTCAACCATGGAGGTGAGCCAATGAGACTTGGATCTACATCTAATTGGGTGTTGAAATAGATTCAAAATTATTCAAGAGTGATTAACCTAATGATCCTATATGCACTAATATCAAAAATGGGTATAACGCCAAAGATAGAAACATATAACAAGAAGACATTAACAATAAATTAATCAACTATGCAAAAAACCCATGCAAACATCAATATAACGCCACAAGCTCAATTGAAAATTCGAGCTACATCACCTAACACTAGATATTATATAGAAATAGAGAAATTGTAAAAGTATGCATATATATAGCATATATATATATATATATAACTAGAAAAAATAAACAAGGGTGACAAAAATTATTGAGCACAACCATATTTTCTTGATGAAAGAGAGAGGATTTAACTGCAATTTCTCCACCTGCAAAGAGCAATAATCTCTTTCAAGTTTGAATCTACCATAAAATGGATTCTAAATAGTTTGCTATCAAACCAACTACCTTGCATAAACAGACCCAAGTAGTTCATTCCACCGACCTTCGAGGAGGTCAGGGAAAACAAAATATCATGAAACATATTGATACAAGGTTGAAGGTATGTTCTTTCTTAGTAGATATTGATTATATGCAGACAAACTGTATAAAAGGTGCTATGCAAAAATGTAATGTATGAACTAGACTCTCTTTTTTCAAGTCAAATCTATAATTATTTTGCCACAATTTACATGATTCACATGCACATATCTGCATATACATCCTACTCATGCAATGCAAATGTAAAAACATGCAAGATAAAATTTATACTGATATATATGTTTGTTAAATCTATATGGTTTCTTTTATAATATTGCACATATACAATAGACATCCAACAAACTTACTATACTCTAAATTGCCTATTTCAAATTGTTCAATGCTCCAACAACTCAATCCAATTCTCCTTGCGGTTGTCAAGCATCTCTATTAGTACATGCAAGTGCAAAACTTCTCCATTATCAATAGATAGATTTGATTACCCACTTGCAAATATTATTTGTCATTTCTACTTTCTAGTTGTGTTTATTGATTTCAGCTATATATTTACTAAATTTTTATCCTTCCTTACTCATCTTCTTTCCCCATCCATTGACATACCTCTGTCTTCTATTTGCAAGTGCTAGGCTAAAACATACATGACAATTCCAAAAAATGGAACTCCACAAAATTTCTACTGGACCTTTCATATTGCTTTTGCTCGGGGGTTTGGCTAGGGTCCTCGAGACTCCATGATGCCAATATGGTAGGGTGGATAATGAGCATGGGTTTTTTGTTTTGGATTTTCATGCCATATATCTTTTCTCACATAGATACATGTATAGAAAACATGGTTTGTAACAACATGTTTCTTATTTAGTACCAAGTGGTGGCAATGGACTAGAGACTTTTATCTTCTCGCCTTGAAACAATGCCCATCTATTATTTATCTATTTTGACTCTCCAATTGCACTATGAAATCATTCATTAAAAAGTCATTTTTTTATTGTAAATTGTGTTATAATTCGCTATACTTGTCTTCTACAAAAATGTGTACTGTGGGTTCTGGTTCATCTGTAATTTAGCTATGATTTTAAACTGTTCTTTTAATACTTGTTTTACAATTTCCTTATTTTGTCTATAATATTTAGTGGCAAATAATGTAGCTTGAATCTTCAATTCAGAAACCAATTGTTACATAGGAATTGGTGTTACACCTTGTCTAGATAGTGATAGAATTACAGGTGGAGATCCCTATAGCTAATTTCCATCTCTCATTAAAAAACACATGCATACTAAAACTTTAATTTCCAAAACTATGGAGATATACTAATTATAAAAAGTATTCAATATTGAACGTCTTTCCTCGATGGAAAAAATGTGTACTTTTTTTTATCCAATTTTAAAAATTGCAAGCATGGGTGATGACCCTTACAAAGAACTTTCATTTACTTCAAAATTAAATAATTAATTGATTGAATAATCCACAAAAAAAGCAACAATATACATGTGCATCTGTTGCTAATAAATATAAAACTGAAATATTCTTGTTAGAAGAAACAATTATTTTAAATTTAATATTTAATTTAATTTTTTAGTTCCCACTTTTAAACAAATTTAAAATTTGATTTTTTAATTTTGTAATAGTGTTAAATAAAATTAAAAGAAAAATTTATTCGTGATTACTTGATTCATACATAATATAACTCATGTGTTTCATTCATGACGACCTTTCCATGCAAAAAATAAGCTTCCACCCTCCTCACTGTGAAGATAGCCCATCGCGGAAGACCCCTATTAGCTAATTGTTGCATGCCTGTGCATGAGATTGCTAGTTTATTATGTTTTTATGTACAAGGAAAAATGTCACAGCTATGGTACGCCTTTCGAAGTAATTAATGAAGAATCACTTGCCAACTATCTCCTCTGAGTTTTTTTTCTAAGAAATAGTTATCAAAAGATTTTATCTACTAGCTTACTTCCTATGCATTTTCAAAAGGCATGTCTTATCTCTGATTAGCATAATTATATTCTCATATTTAAACAATTTGATTTAGTTATCAAATAACCAATCACTACCAAGTAGTTACCAAGAGGTTGTATAAATATTGACAACTATCTTTCAAAGATTACCACCATAGGATAAAAGGAGAAAGGGAGTTTTAATAGACGATTGCACAATTGTTTTTTCCTAATTAATCCCCAAACCACTTCCAAGAATAACTTGGTAAATACTCTTGGTAAGAAATATACATACTCATATATATATATTCTTATATATATATAGAATGTTAATAAACCCCAAAATAACCATACCAAACCAAAAATGATGATCATGACACATCTTCCTTAAGCTGACTTATCTCGAAAAACACTAGAGAGATCCTTATCTACTCATTAGGTTTATGGAAACAATACTTGTCCGACACTAAGCTTAGATGACATTGCTAGAGGATTCACTACTTCACCCTACCCCCAGGTGATACCCCCGCTCTTTCTTGTTGGAGGTGCTTAGATCACTCCTACATTTTCACCCAAGAAAAAAAAAGGTATTTAGCCTGGAAACCATTATACCTAGTTCATATAATTGCATTTTCATTATCATTTTATTTCAAGAAAATAAATTCATTTCATAGAATTTCATCAAATTCATAGCATCAAGTAAACACTATCATTCCATTGAAAATAGTAACATATCATTTCATAATTCCATCATTATATAACTTTCAAGATCTCATGTTTCATAGCATTAATTACCCAAAATTAAAAAGTAGTTTTAGAAATCTAGGGTGGCATATGACATAGAGGAATTTTAAGAGATCCAATAATTAGAGAAATTTTAAGAGGTCCAAAATTAGTTTTAGGAGGTCCAATAATTAAAGGAGATATACTAGGAAATTGTGCATTGACAACCTTAACAAAGTTTATTACTTGTTGATAATCTTCTATCGACGGGGGATCTAATGTCACCATAATGTCTTCATCTATGCAATCCATCTTACTATCTTTTGAAAGAAATATATCAATGATTTCATCCTCTTGCATCATAATATCTTCACAAGTAGGAGAGGTATTGGAAGAGGAATGAACAATATTCTCACGAAAATCAATGATTGGACCTTCTAATACCAAGATACCTTCTTCACAATTAGGTGAGGTGTCGAGAGAAGAACAACTATGATTGTCATGATTGTCAATGATTTCATCCTCATGCACCAAAGAAATTTCACAAGTGGGAGGGACATTGGGAGATGAATGAATATTAGGCAATGTTATATTAATAAATGTGTCATGATTTTATTCTCTTGCACCAAGATACTCTCACAATTAGGAGAGATATTAGGAGAATGAATAACATACTTGTCAATTATTTCATTTTTTTCACTTAGATTATGCTCATAAGTAGGGAGATTAAAATTATACAATCCATACATTACCATATAAAAACTACATCTTTAAAAAAGAAACATGTTGCTACTTTCCTTATGGATCAAATTATTAAAATCAAATAGGTCTAAAAACTACATATTCGATAATTTACAAAAATGAAATACAATAATTTTTTTCCAATTTTACGACAAATTAAGAAAAATGAAACCTTTCCTTCACATGTAATAAAAATTTTGGTGCTATAACTGAAGGTTTTCTTCCTGGTTCTTTGCTACTGGTATGCCCCCATGAACCAAGTTTTTGTATTATATTATTGTTATATTAATAATATTATAGTGGTCTTCCACTTTAAAAAAAAAAAATTAACACCATTCAAAAATTTCAAATCAAAACTTAGCAATTAGAATCAAACTGATAACACAAAGAAAAAGATCTGTGCAAAAAATTTATGAGCCACCAATAGTGGGATAGAGTTGCCCAAGGGAATCCTAGTCCTTGACATGTGAGGAAAAACTAAAATCTTGAATGTACTTTTTTATTTTTCATGTACTTTTAAGCCTCAATTTTGATAGTCGAAGGTAGGAAGAACAACACATTAATTCATGGATCGACATGAATGAAACTAGGCGTGTTGCATTTGCATTTATGAAATAATTCTTTTTTCATAGCATGCCATGCTTGGGTTATCATGACATGGTTGTGATACATTATTGTGATTTTTTGGTAATAAAGCAATGTGTTTGAGTAGAATAAGAAACATTTTTCATTAATCAATATTCATTTTACCAATTCATCATAAAAATAAATTCAAATCATAAGTAAGATTTTCTTATTCTTTATGTTCATTATTTATTTAGTACTAAGAGGTGGAATATTGGCTTCCTTCCTCCACCCTTTACGGATTTAGGTCCAAGAAAGGGGAAACTTTCACTAACTTTCACTCAAGAACAAAACCTTGAGATCTCTTTGCAAAGGAGAAAGAAATCTTGCAAGAGGGTTGTTCTAGGGACTGAAAATGATCTAATGAGGGGTTCACCACCAAGTTGAAACTTGGAAAAAAAATGCAATATGAAATGCAAAACCCTAATTGAATGCAAACTAACACTAAATGACCTAGAAAGATCAATGAAATGCAATAGAAAAATGTAAAAATAGAAAGTGTGCACCTAGAAAACTAGAGATGACTAAATGGAGGTCTGAATCACTAGAAAATTTGTTATCAAGGTTAACTGGGATTCATTCACCAATATAGGAGAATCAGTCCAGTTTCTAGGAAACTATGCAAGAACAAAAATCTACCAAAAGGGTATCCAGATCTACAAAATCTTGAAAATTTACTAGAACTAGAACTCATTTTCCAGATGTGGTGAATTAGTTCGGTTGGGATTTTCTACAACTTCAAAAGTTGATCTTGCTCTTCTCTATCTACACTATCGTTCCTGACTGATTTCTAAATCTGAATCTTCATTTTGCAACCTGTAGGTCTTCTCCAATGTCCTCCAAGTCTTGATTACAACTTTGACAACTTTTCTCCAATCTTGCTCCTTCTGAAATATGCAACCTAATCCTACAAAAGATACATAAAGGAGAGGGGAAAATGTTGTTCAGTTAGTGGATAGGGTTTTTCCTTGGTCAAACCCCTTGTTGGTAATTAAACCTTGAAATGAAATCAAATATGAATGGAGAATGATGAATGAACAAAATACAATGTTGCAACTCACCAAACCCTAGAAATATGATGTTTTAGATATGCTTGAAATGGACCCAATAGATGTGGTTCTTGACTCTTCCTTGATTAACCTTGATCTTGCTTGAAACACTTACTTGAACCATAAACTTTACATCACAATTTTTAGCACAATAACAAAAATTATAGATAGAATCTTTGACATGATTATTTTCACTTGCATGCTACTCTAAAATACTTTATAATATTCCCTTGAAGACTCTTGAATGCTCCTATGAATGCTCAAATGCTCTTGTGAAATCTCTTGAATGTTAGGTGAGAATATGAGTGGAAGAGCCTTGTATTTATACTCAATTACACAAGAATTTCTAAAATTACAACACTTGAAGTCGACATCACATCTAGGAGAATAAAATATTGTTATAAATTTGAATTAAATTTGAAATTGGGCCACACGGGACTCATTTGGCCAAGGTGGCGAATGAGTCCCATCAGGCATAATGTATGGGACCAAAAAAGAAAATTCCTTAGAAATGTGTGAAAACCGGTTCGAGGCCACAAGATCTAGGTGGGACCCATTTTCCCAAGGTGGTGAATGAGTCCCAAATCCCTAAATATGGGCCACACAAGCTAGAAACACTTGAATTATGATTGGGTATTGATTGGTGTCATGATTATCCTCGAAAAGATGTAATAAATGAGGCTTGTGGGTGAAAAATAGGGCCAATTAAAGCATAAGAAATCACAATTATTAATTAAAAGCCTAGAAATGTGTGAAAGTTTGTTACAACACTCTAACTAAGGCACTATTAATGTTGATTTTGATTAAAAATAGGTTTATTATATTTTATTATTTGATAAAACCCTAGGAAAGTGTGAAAGTGTGTTACAACACTTTAAATGGTACCATTAAAATCCATTAGTTCACAAGGTCCCAAGACCTAATGTGAATGTGTTATCCACATTACAACACCAAATGAAGGAAACATTAAGCTAAATTTGACAAGGAGAGCCCAAAAAAGTGTGAAAATGTTAAAGGATCTATTTTTCTACACTACATTTAGCCCCCACTTTAGTTAGAGGAGGGACTTGCTTCCAAATCACAATAAAGTAGACAATCATGCATCAAGAGGGGTTCAAATGCAGCAATTCCAATAAAATGAGACAATAACAATTGAGAGGGGTGATCAAGATCCCATGACAAACCAACATAGGCACAAAAGAACACACATGAGAATAATGTAAAGATCAGCAACAAAGCACAAGCATACACTGTCAAAGATGAAAAGGAGAAAAGGAAAAATATAAAAGAGAATAAAATCAAGCTTCAACCATTTGTCCATCATGATGTGGATCAGATCTATATTATTTTTTTGAAAAATGCATACTCTCTATAAGGCAACAAAACTGCTCGTTGTCTGCTAGGTGAGAAATCCTAAAAGGTGAGAAACATACACTCATGGCTGGTATGCACTCACACACATGCATACACAAGTGGCTATGGGTAAATTCATGCCTCGGTCGGGCTTCCCACTCAAACCATACCAAATTTATACCTCCTGATAACTTTGATTTAAGGTGCCACAAAAATGATTTTCGAGCTTCATGAGGTAAGAAAAATACTGTATGCTTTGAGCTCATGAAAAAACATGATGGCTCCAGAGGCATGCAAGTTGTGTATGCAAGGCTGCCATATGTATTAAAAAAAATGTAAAATGCAACATGCAAAGAATGTTCAAATGAGTCTTGCTTAGTTCATGCGAGGTCTTTAACTTAGGGAACATTGTGCCTAATGTCTCCAAGAGAGGACCAATCAAAGAATAGGAAATTCATAACTTAGGCGATACGGTGTGTCACTTCAAGCCACTAAGAGGAATGTAATATGCTAAGAGAGATCACACTCTTGAGGGACATCACACCCAATGCCATCCACAAAGTGACAAATGTATTGTATGAAGAGAACTGCACCAAGAACCATGAAAAAGGAAAAATGCAAAAGAAAAATGGCAATGTATACCCCACTTTAAAGAAATTGCTAAACAACATACTGTGAGAAATTATTTTAAACTAGAAAATGATAAAAGAAAACAAAAAAAGAAGACATGAGAGCCAACTTGGAAAGCCCTATGCCAATTCATATGTTTCCAAGTAAAGCTTCGTCATGTAAAAGAAAAAGAAAAGAGAGGGGTTGCCTCCAAAATGAAAACACCAAACACATAAGGGATCTATAGATTTGGGGTCACTGTGTTCTTTTATGTGATGATATAAGAGAGCTTGGAACTATCATTATCCCCCAAATACACATAGAGTTGGAAGAATGACACAAAGTGAGTGAAAAAAAAGAAAAACCTTATGGGTCAACATGGAAGATAAATGAATGTCTCGACGCCTTGCATCATCCCCAGAAGGAAAACACAAGCCAAATGAAAAATGAGTGAAAAGAGAAAAGTAAAAGATTGGTGACATATAGAAGAATTTGTTGGAAAATATGCCTCAACTTGCTGGCTAAACCTCTCTTAAAGAATTTGCATTTATTCCCTTTGTTGGCCTTCATTGTTGGACTATTGCCGAAATCTTGAACCTTGAAACATAAATCGTGGGATTCTGAAAGATCATAACTTGGCGACATTGAGCTTGTTGCAGGATCACTAGATTTTCGAACTATGTAACCTATGTCACGGGGTTCTTGCGTTTCATAACCTCCCAATATGGAAATCTTCTTGTTTTCATGGGTTTCAAGAATATCCTAACCATTGGCTAGAGGTTCTGAAGTTTGGGTTTCTCCTGACTTGGTGACATCTAAGATTGACACATCGGTGGGACTTGCTTACATTGGAGGGAGGCGATATGATGTCTCCCCAATATGGCGATGATTAGTCTGGTGAACCTGAATGGTACGATAGTCAAAAGCGGTGGATGTGTGATATTTCGACATGTGACATGAATTCAATCATTGATTCTACATCCCTATTATTAATCAATAATCATTGGACCGAAAGCTGTATTTCTTGATAGCAATATATTTGCATTAAATGCATGATCTAACTCTGGGTTAACAAAGAGAAAATATGGCAATATAATTTGTAACTGAATTTAATTGTTGGGCAGCTTTATGTGTGCTAGATGGTGGTGTGTGTGGCCTGAGGTGAAAGCTTGTCAGTGAAGATAATGAAATTAATGAAAACCTAACTGTGGTTAGGTGGTGCTACATTGTATGCTTTTACGAAGCATTGTAACAGTGTGAGGCGAACTATAATCGGTGAAGTGAGGTCGAGCAAGGGATTGCTTTGCTGCTATGAATTAATTTCTAAGAGTGAATTTTGTAACTTTGTATGTAATCTATTTACTGTAATACAAAGTGGCTTTACTTGGTGTGTGGGATTTTCTCCCATAAGGATTTTCCCACATAAATTTGGTGTTATGTCTGTGTGTGATGAATTTTTCTATTCTTTTATTCTATGAATGTGAATCTCAAATGAATGTAACTTGTTAAATGAATGGTTTTTTTACACTTCTCTCCTAAGGATTTTGCATTAGGAAGGTGTTTCCACACCACTAGTTTCCTTACAAGTTGTATTTAAGCTTGACCAGTTTTATTATCCTTGTGAGTAGGGCTAGTTTTTTGTGCTAATTCTATTCAATGGGAGTCTTGCAGCAAAGAATTGATTGTCTTGTTTATAGTTTGAGATGGAAAGCACATTAGGTAGAGTAGAAATTGAAAAGTTCAATGGCGACAATTTTGAGTTGTTGAAACTCAAAATGGAAGATCTATTGGTGGCTAGAGACCTCCCGATTGTTGTGTCTAAAAGTATGTCACAAGGTATAAAGCAAGAAGATTGGGACCTCACAGATAGAAAAGTTAGATTGTTGATAAGGCTCTATCTGGCAGATTATGTTCTCCTAAATGTCCATGAGGAGAACATTGCATCTTCATTGTGGAAGAAACTTGGTGACATTTATCACAGAAAGTCTCTAGTGAATTAGTTATTCTTGAGGAAGAACTTGTACTCCTTAAGGATGGAAGAAGGTCCATCTATAGTAGACCATCTAAATTCATTTAATATGATTGTTGTTCAATTGGCATCTGTGGGTGTGAAGATAGAGGAGGAGGATCACTATATGCTTCTATTATGCTCCTTACCTGATGCTTGGGATCATGTGGTAATGGTTATTGGAAGTACAACAACCACCTTTAAAATGGAAGATGTGGTTGTTTAGCTGCTATCAAAAGAGATGTGGAGGAAATCTTTTGAGATGACCAAGGAGGCCCTTGTTGTTCAAGGAAGATCAAAGGAGAGAGGCAAGAAGAAAGACAAGAAGTCTAAATCCAAATCTAAAGGGAGATCAAAGTATCCTAGTAAGAAGTCCAAGGTGAACTACTAGAACTATGGGTAGACTGGTCATATTCGAAAGGATTGTAAAGATGAGAAAAAAAAGAAGAAGAGGAACAACTCTTCAGATAATGAATCTTCTTAGAGTGATGCAGATTCCTTCATTGCAGCCTTGGTGAATCAGGCATCAGATGATGTCTGGCTAATAGGTGCATCTTTTCACATGACATCTCATAGAGATTGGTTCACTAAGTATTAAAAGTATGCTGGTGGAAAGGTGTACCTAACATGTGATTCAACTCTAAAAATTGTTGGCCATGGAAGAGTCAATATCCAATTCCCTGATGGAAGAATCAATGGAATTGATGGTGTATTGCACATACAAAGTTTGGCTCATAACCTACTTTCTGTTAGTAATCCAAATGATGTTGGCGTGCAAGTTTCTTTCTCAAGTGGAGGATGCAAGATGACTATAGATTCAATGGTGTTAACTAAGGGTGCACACATAGGCACTCTGTACAAGCTAGATGCACATCCTATTCAATGTAACGTCTCTGTAAAGTAAAGAAAAGTTACTCGTGTAGAGAAGGAGAACTAAGCTTCTCTGGGTGAAATTTTGTTGCAGCTGAAACTCCAAGTAGAGAAAACTATGCTATGGCATAATATCCTTGACCACAAAGGAGAAAAAGGCTTAAAAGCCTTGAAAAATAAAAATCTAGTAGTTCTAAGGGCTTGATGATTGTAACCTTGAGTTCAATTTTTGTGAGCATTGTATTTATGGAAAGAAACACCATGTTTCATTTTATTTGAGTCCTCATAAAGCTTTTGGCATACTGGATTATGTTCATTTTGATGTATTTGGTCCAGTGAATGTTCACTCATTATAGAAGTCTAGATATTATGTTTCTTTTATTGATGATTATTCGAGAAGGTCATTTGTGTATTTTCTAAAGAGTAAATCAAAATTGTTCAATCGGTTTAAAAAGTTTAAAAACTTGGTAGAAAATCATACTGAAAGAAAAATTAAATTCTTGAGGATGGAAAATGGCAGTGAGTTTTGTTTTGCATATTTCAAAAGGTACTGCAAAGACCATGGGATTAAAAGGCATAAAACTACGCCTTATACTCCATAGCAGAATGGAGTTGCTGAAAGGTTAAATATGACACTAATGGAAATAATGAGAAGTATGTTGAGTAGTGTTGGTCTAGAGTAGAAGTTTTGGGCTGAGGTTGTGGCTACAACATGTTACTTGATAAATTGTTCACCTAGTTCAATTGTCATTGACAAAACACCTTTGGAAGCATGGTCTGGTAAGAAGCCCTCTTTGAGACATATTCGTGTCTTTGGCTGTGAGGTATATGCATATGTGTGAAATGATAAAAGATCAAAGTTGGAGAACAAGGTTGCCAAATGTCTCTTCTTTGGTTATGGCATTGGTGTGAAAGGATACAAGCTTTACAATCCTATTATTGAGAAGGTTGTGTACAACAAAAGTGTAATCTTTCGAGAGTTGAAACCTTCTTCAGTTGATCTGGAGTTAGAGACAAAAGAAAGAGAAAAGAAGAATGATTTCAAAGTTGAAATTCCTTAAACTCTAAATAAAGAGGTGCAACGTCTAGAAAATGCAGAAGAAAGGTTAAAAGCACACAACAATGCAATCTAAGCTCTAATGCAATCTAAGCTAAACAACAGAGAACAAAGGAAAGCTAAAACGTAAATAAACTGAACAATCTCACCCAATATCTACGTAATTCCATGTATAACCTCGATTTCCCTTCTCCATTTTGTTATTGTAGTATAATTTCCCTTAGTTTTCTCTTGTGCAAGTATATCCTATGATAGTGATTTAGCAAAACATCGAAGATTCAAATAATAGATATGCTTTCAAAAGTCATAAGATTTTGGGAGAGATTGGAATGATGAATGACAAATCAATTTATAGAAAATTGATCATTCGAACGACATGTTAGGATTGAATGATCAACGGACGGTTGAGATCAAAATATTAGACATGCATTCTGATAACTGTTAGTAGCAACATGAGTGATAAAAAAATAGAAATAAAAATAAAGATTAAATAAATGATTTAATCTTCAAGTTTGGTATTCGAAAACAAAAGAATTATCTTTGTAAGACAAAGATAAAGATGTATTAAAGCATCTCTTTGTTCGAATGCACGCACAAGATTTAATTAATTAAATAGAAATATTTAATTAATATGCATGTACACACGAAATTGAGTTAGAACTAGATGACTAAATGATATTACAAATAGATTACTCGTGAAATCCATTCAGACACTAATCCAGAGTTAACTGACCAATTAAAATATATGTCAAGTAAGAGTGAATACTTAGATAATTTGGACAATTATCTAAATATAGAAGAATGCGTTAAAATAGAATTTATGAATTAAATAATTCATTTAATTCAAGATTTGATATTTGAAGAATAATTAAATAAATAAGATTTATTTAATTAAGTGATGAAGGGATTTAAATGAATAATTAAATAAATAAAAGGATTTATTTAATTATAGTTGAAATATGATAGAGGTAAATTAAATTAGAATTTATTTAATTGAAGAAGGATAAGGTTAATTAGTAACATAATTAAATAAAAAGCTTTTATTTAATTAATTAGATAGAATAAAGAAAAGTGTGAATTAATTAAATAATTAAGATTATTTATTTAATAGAAGAATTAAAGATAAAGTGAATTAATTAAATAATGAGATTTATTTAATTAATAAAGAAATGAAGTTAAAGTGAATTAATTAAATAATTAGATTTATTTAATTAATAAAGAAATGAAGACTTTAGAGAATAATTAAATATTTGACATTATTTAATCATGACCATGAAGAATACAAATTATGAAGAATATTGAAGTCGTAGGCTTAAACCAGATTTCGGTGTCTACATTTGCCCCTCTTTGATACAATGTCATTTCCGTATTGTCAAAGAAAATCAATCAAAAATATTCCCTAGTAATGCCCCAGTGTAAAACAGGTAAAGGTATGCCCCCTTGGGAAAATTGACAAATTTTTAGAAAATTCCAAAGAAAAAATTGGAAATAGTCCTGATTAGTCCATTGGATAGCCAGAAATGTAGTGGAGTTGACAGAATTGAAGTTGGAAGTGTTGGGGACGGGTACAGGTCAATTGAAGTTGGAAGTTGACGCGGCCAGTAAAAAGAAATGCCACCAAACCCCTAGGTTTAAATAGAAAATGGGGTAAAAACCCATTCATTTTCACCCACATAGCTTCGAAAAATGAGATTTTTGCTTTGCACCCTCAGTGAAGATGTCACTTGTTGCTCACACCCATCATCGTTTGTATAGGATCATGACCTTCAGGTGGCCAGCCGATGTGGGCCCCCCGGTATGTACTTCGTTCTTGACTTTTTAATTTTTCATTTTCGCTCTTTTTTATGCATTTTATTTCAATTTGAATGATGCGTCATTTTTTGAAATGCCGCATGTGAATGCACAATCAACACATTTGCATGTAGAATGATGCATATGTAATTTGAGACAAGGCTTGTAGAAGCTATGCATCTAGAAATTCTTGAGATGAAGACTATTGATTGGCGAGGACAATGGTTCCCCTTCAGGAGTAGAGAGTTGATATGCTCTTGATCCAAAGGCTTCTATAACAATATACGGTCCTAACCAGTTACGTTCAAACTTTTCTTGTTTTTCTCTGTTTGCTTGATTCTTTGGGTTCTCCATTAAAACTAGGTCACCAATTTCAAAGTTTATGTTCAAGACCTTCCTATTATAGCTATGACGAAGGCGATTCTAATACGCTTGGAGATGGTCTAGTTCATTTTGTCTTCGCTCATATAGGAATTCTAGCTCATGGAGTCTCGATACTTGGTACTCTTCATCATCAATGTGCCCTTTCAAGGATACCTTGAGGGAAGGAATCTTGACCTCAATAGGAAGAATGGCTTCAGAACCAAATACTAGTGAATATGGAGTGGCGCCAGTGGGAGTACAGATACTTGTGTGATAATCCCATAAGGTGGGATTAAGCTATAAATGCCAATCGCGGCCAACATCATTGACAGTCTTTTTGAGGATTCTAATGATAGTTTTTCTAGATGCCTCTGCTTGGCCATTACCTTGTGGGTAGTAGGGAGTGGAAAAGTGATGTTGAATATGAAATTCGTCACAAAGATGGTGGACTTCTTGATTCTTAAATGGGAAGCCATTATCTGTGATTATGGACTGAGGGACACCATACCGACAAATGATATAGTTTAGGATAAACTTAGAGATTTGTGTGTCGGTTATGTATGTCATAGGAATAGCCTCAATCCACTTCATAAAGTACTTAGTGGCAGTGATAATGAACTTGTGGCCATTGGATGATGTGGGATGGATCTTACCTATGAGGTCGAGTCCCCATTGGGCGAAGGGCCATGGTGACGTTATAGGACGGAGCTCCTGTGCTGGTGCATGTATCAAGTCTCCATGAACTTGGCATTGGCAACATTTCTTTACAAAGATATATGAGTCCTTTTCCATAGTAGGCCAATAATAACCCAGTCTCATAATATTTTTAGCTAAGGTAGGACTTCTAGAATGGGAACCACATATACCCTGATGCATCCCCCACAAGGTTGCTTGTGCTTCATTAGAATCAAGACATCTTAGTAGGGTATTATCTAAGGCGCGTCTATATAGGGTGTCTCCGACGATGGTGTATTTGGCTGACTTACGAAGGAATGTCCTACGTTGGTTGTTTGGCAGGCCAGTAGGTATGATTTTGGCATGGAGGTGTGGATGGTAAAATCTGCAAATGGCTTATAATCTAACACACACATTAGCATGGTTAGTTGTTAAAACAAAGTACAATTTCAACATCCATATGAGATAATCTAACATGTTTTAAAATGCTATCAAATAACAAGATAAATAAAAGCATACAAAGAAAAACATGAAGTATATCTATCCCATATTGGATTGGTGCTACTTTGATGTGAAAAGTATCCCTTTCCCAACCCTTGACAAGCTTGATGTTGCAAATGATGGTGGGAAAAATCAGTTCTCAGTTTAAGAGAGTGACTTTGCATGAAGATTGTGGATGATTTGTTGAAGGATGAAGCCTCTATTTATAGAATATTTTGATGAGAGGAATAACCAAATGGATGAATATGGGACAAATATTTAGCCAATGAGATGAAGCCACTTGTCAACTTGTAATAGGTTGAGGAATGTGCAAGTTTTGGTTAATGTGCCAAAGAGGGGGAGATTTCAAATTTGAATTTGAGAGTTAAATGTTGAGTTTGACTTGTGCAAGAGACATGTAAGAGCTCAAAAACGCTTTGTTGGATGTACATGTCCACTTGTTTTTGAATTCAAACTTGAGGGAATATTCCTCAAAGATGCCATGTTGATGGAAAATGTTGATTTTAATAAATCAATAAATTGATTTATTGGTGCAAATGGGAAAAGCTAGAGGATGTGATATGCATTAGATTAGATTTAATCAAGATTAGATTAGCTTAGATGATGATTAGTTTATTTGACCCATTTGACTTGAATACTTTGATTTATTTAAATCAAAATGGATGGAAGGTGATTTCAGACTTAATTAAATAAAGGTTTGATTTATTTAATCAAGGAGGGTCATGATAGGCTTAAATTAAATAAAGTTAATTTATTCAATTTAAGTGGATAATCCTTAGAGATTAAATGAACCCGATTTTCCTAATGAATGGATTTAATGAACTTGATTAATTTTATGAGTGGATGAATATGGACTAAGTGCATAATGTTAATTTCACGTGTTTACATTTTGCCCCTCTTTGAAGCAATGTACTTGCTGTGTTGGTTCAAAGAATGAACTTGCCGCGATCAAAATTCAAAAAATTTCTAATTTTTTCGGTTGCCGCAGCAAAAAGAAGTACACTAGTACATTGCCCCAAGAGATCGAGCAAAAAGATTCGATTTGAGGGTCGATCTCACGATAAAGAGGTTCAAGATGGACGTATGGATGGTTACGATGATGATGCAAATGAGATGATTTTAAGATGCTTAGAATAACAAATCTATATTATCTTAAACAACTTAAATGATGATATGATGTGATGATGGATGAGATGGATGATGTAATATGTTGTGATTATGCAAATATATGATTTATGAGATGCTTAGACTAACAGATCTATATTATGATGATGAACATGCATGTGAAATGATCGATGTTTCCTATTATGTATGATATGAATAATATGTGGCATGCTGACGGTTTGTGGATGCAGGATGGATGCATGATGGTGATGATGATTAACTATTCATGACAAGATGTTAGTGCAGAAAAGAAGAAATTAGATGATGACAAGAGGATCCAACAAGCCAACTTTATGAAAGATGATGATGATGATAGATGGATGATTTGCTTATCAAGGATTGGGATTTTAAAAGGCCTACTTACCTTATGTTTGATAACACACATAGATACGATGCATCAAGGTATAAAGAACTAGGATGGCATTGTACCTAGTGCGATGGACTTTGACTCAACAAGCAGATAGGAGTATTCTTGTTGACACTTGACATATGAAAACCTTGCTAGGATGTACCTAAAAAAGAAAGTATTCGCCAAGTTATTTTACAAGAAAGTCCAACAAGCACAGCAGACAAAAGATAATGATCGTTGCCCCATTCCTATCTCTCTAAATCCTTTGTTCGGATATCATCGAGAGGTCCTTGGAATGAGCGCAATAAGATAAATCAACATAAAAGATCAAGTACGTAAACAAGCCAATGTTCTTCATACCTCTAGCCAAAGGGATTTTTTTTGGTAGGATAAGAATCCAAGTGATATCCAAAATGATGCCCATTGTCGGAACGATATATCCTAGGACATGCATTGTATAGGATGATGATGGTTTGATAAGTTGATTGATAGGCTTTTATATAAGGTTGATATGTTTGAAAATGATCAAGAGTTTGATTTTGCTTCAAAGGTTTGTTGTTTGCTTTTGATTTTACGATTGAAGCTTGCTTTTGCTGATTGTTGTGGTTGTTTCTTTTGTTTTGCCAAAGGATGAAGGTGACGATCAGTTTATTATGGATGATTGATTATTGTGGGTGAAAGCGAGATGAGATGGATGGATTGTTTCAAATATTTGGATGTTTTTGACATTTTTGGAATGTTTTGAGGCTGTTTTTGGTATTTTCAAGATTTTACAAATGTTTTGATTTTTGATTTTTCAAATGTTTTGGGGTTTTCTGAGATTTTATGAATGTTTTTTTATTTTTATTTTTTTTGAATGTTTTTGTGTTTTTGTGTCTCGGGGGTTGATAAAAGATTAGCCTTTCCTATGTTTAAGATTAGAGATGACGTAGTTCGGATATCATGTTTTTGATGTTTTATGTTTTTGACTTGTTTTTGGATTTTTATGTGTTTTGAATGTTTTTTGGATTTTTTATGTTTTGATGTTTTTGGATTTTCACATGATTTTGATGATTTGGATAAGGATGTGTCCGTTTTGGATTTTTTTGAAAACAAAGCTAAGGTTGATTGATCGAATCGATGGATTGATGATGATGACATTGTTGAGGATACACAACAATGCAAGGATAGTGTTAAGCAACACAAGGATTTGATGGGATTGATGATGATAACATTATTGAGGATACACAACAATGTAAGGATTGTGTTAAGCAACACAATGATTGGGAAGGATATCCCGAGATGATGGATTGATTGAATTCGATTGATCATGATTGTTGAAGCTTGATTCGGAACAAAATTTGTTTAAATGATTTGATGTGATGTTTGAAGGGTGCGTTAGATGTGACTGATATTGATTATTTGGATCGATGTTCAATTGAAAGATGAAGATTGATAAGGAATGTCTTCTTGTCAAAATATGCCATGGGCTAGTGCTTTGGACTCTGGATCACAAATGCTTTGACCAATTTGATTTTATGTTTTCCAATGTTCGGATCACCATATAAGGTGAAGGATATAGATCAAGATTTATTCTCGGAGCAAGATGTAAATACCTACCCCCAGTGTCTAGCAATGTATGAAATGTGATGTGTGAATGCTCAGATAGGTGTATGGATGGATGGATATGGTAAACATGCAAAGGATTATTTTTCGATAAGATAAGGTGTTCAAACAAAGGAATGCTTATTTAGATAATGCTTCATGGCTCAGATAACGTTGGATAGGATAGGATCAATGAAAATGACCCATGTCAAGATGTTTATCGTAAGCAAGCGTAAAGTGTGCCCCAAACTTTCATCAAGATCAAGATAACTTGGATTATGTATGCAGATGGAAGAAAATTTATTGGATAAATGGTTCATGGTGATTGGATTTATTATGGCTGAGATGGATGGAATGCTGGATTTATTATGGAGGGGATGAGATGCTTTCATTTGAAGTGGCGCATGTAGATGCTCGATTCTACACATGACACTTGTTTGCCAGGTTTTCTTCATGGTCTTGCCCCAAGCGCCACTGAAGTGGTTTTCACTAGAGGATGATTTTTTCTTTCATGTTTTCAATCCTTTTTTTGATTTTTTTTTTTATTTTCATATTTTTTGATTTTTTTGGTTTTTCTAAAAGATTTTAAGCTCATGTTGAATCACCTTGTGGTGTCGATGTAGATGCTTCTGTCATAATGTGCCATCGGTATCATGCCTGAAGAATTTGCTTTGCTAAGATACGTGCACTTCATGAGTGCAACTTTTGGGATTCCTAATTTGCTTTGCTAATACCGGAGTTAACTTTGTCTCTGTGCGTAGATCGCGATAGAGTGCCTTCGAAATCCTTATGATGAAGGGTCATTGCCAATACATGGTCAATGTGAGAATTGGATATCATGCGTGGAGGCATGGATGGAGTGTGTTTAGGGATCATAAAAGATGGATTGGTTGACAGCTTGGAATCTTTGACTCTCCAAACTTGGGAAGATGAGAAATGATGGGTGGATACGAAAGTGTGTGTGGAATTAGGACCAACTACTTGATACACTTTGTACATTGCTAGAAAATCCTGCTTTTTCTTTTGTGGACATCTTTGATGGATACTTTTCCCTTTTTTATTTTTCCCCATAGTTTCTTTGACTGATGGAGTTTGATAGGGATGATCTTTCTTTGTATTCTTTGGTATCCATTTGTATTTTATTTTTCCATTATGCTTTCCAGCTTCTTTTTCTTTGATAATGTTCTTTGTGCTTTGATTCAAATATTTCCTTCGAAGTTGGTCCCAATTTGTGGATGGTGTGATGGGTGGATGAAGATTCATGACGTGGCTGGTTGTAGTATTGACATCAGTTTCATCATAAGGACTCTTCGTGCTCCCTATGTTAACGTTTGCTTGAGATATAGTTTCCCCCAGTATTGTGGAAGTAGTACCTTCATGCTTTGATTTCGCTTGTTCTGAGAGCTCTTGTTTATAATGCATTCTTTGATAAATGACCACCATGGGTGACGTTTGAATTTGTTGCTCCTCTAACTCTGAATTATAATGTTTTGTCTGAATTGTTTCCTTGAGTGAATAATGTTGGATATCCGCATACCTGATGTCCTCAATCTGAATTCAGGATATATCTGATCTTGATGTTGATAACTCAGTTTGACTGTAGGAGTTAATAATTTTCTCTTTTTGTGTAATAGAATCTTGTTCTAGGTGAAGATCATCTACGTGTCCATCCATAGAAAGCATCTCATTGGTAGATGGAGGAGTATGTACCACATGGATATGATCATCTTGCATAGATAAGAGAGTTTCCATTAGATTATTGTAGTATCTTGAAGATACAAATTCTTGATCTTGAATGATTTGGGAGTTGCTTTCGACATGCTTTGGATCAAGTTCTTGACATGGGTCAGTTTCAAAGGATGGATTGCTTACAAAGGGTTCTTGGATTTCATCATCAGACATGGTAAGTGATTTAATATCCTCAAGTGTCGAGTTCAAGGTTCCTTCAGTATCTGTAACCATGAGGTCAAAGGATGTCAACATGTCTTGGAAAGGACCATTGCTAGACTTTGGCGAAAGATTTTGATCATGCTTTGGAATAAAATTTTGAGATATGTCCTCTAACTCATTAGGTGATGTAGAGAAATCTTCAACATGATCATTGGTCAATGGATCATGCATTATGTTGATAGGATCAAATAATCCTAACACTCCTTGAAATAGATCACTAAAAAGTGGCTCTTGATGTATGGTGAGTTGATCATCGGGTGGGGTAAAAACATCTTTAATATGCTCCTTAATTGAGAGATCTTGAAAATTGTTTCCAACAATTGTGGTGGAGATATTGTGAATGTCTTCAACCATAGGGTCAAGTGATGTTGACAATTCTTGAATTGGATCATTGTTGGATATTGTTCATGGATTTTGATCATGATTGAGAAGTGACTCTTGACATATGTTGATTTGATCTTCGAACGAGGTAGAAACATCTTCAATGATTGAGAATGGACTTTGAACAACATTTGTATGATTTGAAAACATATTTATCCCCAAGTTTTCCGGATTCATGTTTGGAAAACTTGTACTTGGTACATTCTCATTTGGCATGTAGGGATTTGGTGGGATGACGTTCGTTTGAAGGCTCATGCATTGATTATTCGGATGGTAGATTTGTAGGTTTGGACTTGGATTTAAATCTACAATTGGGAAAGGTGTCCCAAACTTTGATTTGGGCATACTCGCATTTGTTGTACTATTGACATTTGTTGAAGGTAATGATCCCATGTACGGTTTGTATAGATGTGAGTGTTGATAATCAATCAGCGTTGTAAGGCTTTGATAGCTTAGTTGACTTCAATTACTCATGATGTATGGATCAAGTTTATATTCCATGTTCCTCTTGTGTTTTGACCTTGTTGCAAAAATGACCTCTAAGGTTCTTAGGACCAATGAAGGGATGAAGGATGAAAGGGTTGAATGATCAATATGAGTGTTGAACGTTTAGGGACTTTGGATCAATGCAAGACTTAGGGTTTGATTTTGATTGGTTTGATTTGGATAATGAACTTGTAAATGCTAAAATGTTAGATGTGATATTAGGATGAACTTGTTCAAAGGATTGCTAATTTAATTACATGTATGAGAAAGGATGCATTCCCCTACACCTAACTAAACAAGGTGATTTTGATTTTGATGATTTACCCAAGTCTAGAATGATGTTTTCAAAGCTCTAAAGTTGTTTGGTGGGATGGGTTTTGATAAATGTTTGGATGGATGAAGTGTTTGATTTTCTCCTAAATGAACCTAGGAAGGACTTGTTTATGAGACCAAGATAGTGAAGAACATTCCTTTCTCTAAGAGTAATTCAAAATCAAAAGACCAATGTTTGCATGAAAACCATATGACTAAAAGATGCCAAACACATACGTGGGGTCCAATTGATTCAATCTTTGCTTAATGGATTCTTTTTACCACAAACATGCTCTTGATTAGATTTTGAATCTAGATGTCTAATGTCTCAACTTTCCCCTTATCCTGCAAAGTGTATTATGCAGAAACCAAGGAAATTTGAGGCAAGAGTTACCTATTGTTGACCTTAGTAGGCGACAATTGAGATGAAATCCAAATGCATAGAAGCCTCTAAGGATAGGAATCCCAAGGGAAAGTAATAACATGTGAATTTGTTCAAGAATATTTACCTCTCCTAAAGGGTTTGCAATTTTGATGACTCATTGAATGTTGGTTTCAATGTTTTGGATACAAGCACTGTGTTTTCAAACTGGTCCTCACAAGCAATATAACACCCTAGCTCAATTGGTATGTCTTTCTTGGTGGGCTTGCCTCATGCCCTTCGTAGTAGAAGAGATGATTTTACATGCAACCAAGGAAAAAAAATAAAGGTATGTTAAGAATGAAGTCTTAACCTCTATATTTTAACCAAGATCGGACATGGCAAGTAACTTCTTGGAATCTAAGTTCCAATGCACCACTTTGATAAACTCGCTGAATGGATTAATAGGCCACTACAAACAAGGGTTTTAGTTTTGACTTTCCGTTCATAGAGATTGACCCATAGGGCGAGAGTCCCCTTTCAAATCCATCTCGTTAGAGCCAACCGCGTGATATTGGCGTTTATTCCAATACCCACATTTATATCCTGGTTGGAAATACTCTTGGCTTTAGAGTGTTACCGGTTGAGTCGTTCCCTTGGGTGAGTACTTTTTCCCCAAGGCAGGCCCTATAAGATAGACAAAAGCAAGTAAACTTATTCATAGTTCAATCGACCCTCGTTTAGAAACAAAGGGAGAACACATGCAATAAGTTTGCTCACACTCGCCAAGTTTTTTGTTCAATTTTTAAACCCAAAATGAAGTGTGGAGGAAATATTTTATGCAACTTAATGTCATCAAAAATAATTTTGATTCTCAAGATCACCATGAAGTGCGAGAGAAGTGCATACACCTTTTTAGATGAGATTATTTTGCAAAAAAGATTACAAAAACATGAAAGCACTTGTTCATTTTAACTTCAAAGCAGTGTTGAGTTCGTTTTAAGAACCAAAATTCAAATGTGAAGTTTTTTTTTTCAATTTTAACCCAAAAGTGAAGTCTAGTCAGTTTCTAAGGTTCAATTTTAATCAACTTGAAAATAAAATAAAATCAATAGTTGATTTTAAACTAAAAATTGAAGTGAGTTGTTCTAGAATAGAAAGAAAAAGCAACAATGAAAGTCCTAAGACTTTAAAAAATGCTTTGTGAATTTTAAGTTTAAGTGCCTAATTTTCTTTGACTCCAATTTTCTTGCTTGATTCCAACGCTTGATTTCAAAATCAACCTACAAATAGTGCAAAATTATCACCAATAAGAAGTATGATTTAAAAAGTTAATGATAACTTTACAAAGATCTAAATCACACATTAATGATCTCCTAAATTTGTTTGAAGCACAACAAAGGCTACAATACTAAAAGATATGCAAAACAATGATTTAAATGTGTTTTGTGTTCAATGCAATATTAGTGAGCAAGTATCAAACCCACCCCAAGTTGAGTGATTTTAATTCTACCTGCGAGATATAACACCTATTGGAAAAGACTTGGGGAAATCATCCTACAAAGAGTGTTTAAGTGTTCTTCAAGCAAAAAAAAGGACTTAAAAAGATCTAAATTAAGATTTGCATCCTTAATCCATAAAGCCATAGAAAGTATGCCTTTGACAACGCAGTCATCAAACATGTTCAAAGAACCAAAGCACATATCTCAAAGTTTGGGTCCACCCAAAAGAAATACCAAGGTTGTCCTTTTCGTTTAGTTTCGTGATGTATGTGCACTCCTCCCCTCCACTTTATTAATACTTCAATTTTATCCCCTTGCCAATATTCATGTGGATTTCATAAAAATAGGCGTGTAAAAGGCATTTAAATTTATTTTCTAATATTTTGAATGAAATAATACCTCCTTTGACCTGAATTCTTTGACCTTTAATATTATCATTAACAAAATTGATAATATTTAACAAGGTGACTTTATTTAAAATATTCCTTCAAAACTTGGAAATATGAAGGTCTTTTAATATCTCAAGCTTTTTCCCTTTCAATAAATATTTTCGCTTGGAGGCCTTGTAAACCTAAGAAATTTGACTTATTGCACTATTTTAACCTGGAAGGTAAAAATAGGTAACATTATGCAAGAATGCAATTTTGAATTTAAGCAATGCATGAAATGAACTATTGTAAGCTAGATGGAATGAATTCTAGATGAAACAGAAAATCTATAAATTGAAACTGAAAGGAACTAATAGGAAATAGAAACTTAGAAACTAAAATGAAAATTCCAAAGAATGCACTGCAAAATATGCAGAGGGACTGATTCGCCCAGGGTGGCGAATGAGTCCTAGTGATGGTTTCTTTTTTTTAATTTTCAGAATTTTTGAATTGAATTTTATGCTTTTTTATGTTTTTTGATCTATGTATGAGATGAAAATGCATAATTTGAATAATTTTAAATGAAATTGGATGCAAAAATGCAAGCTAAATGAACTTTCACTAAAGCACAATTTGAAACCCTAAAATATAAGTTAACCAATGTAAATCCTAATGCAATGCTAATTCAAATAAGGAAATGCACTCCAAATAAAAAAATAATATATTCTAAATGTGGGATCACCAAAATGAAAGGTGGAATATTGGCTTCCTTTCTCCACCCTTGATGGATTTAGGGCCAAGAAAGGGGAAACTTTCACTAACTTTCACTCAAGAATAAACCCTTCAGATCTCTTTGCAAAGGAGAAAGAAATCTTGCAAGAGGGTTGTTCTAGGGATTGAAAATGATCTAATGAGGGGTTCACCACCAAGTTGAAACTTGGAAAAGATAATGAAATGAAATATGAAATGCAAAACCCTAATTGAATGCAAACTAACACTAAATGACCTAGGAAGATGAACGAAATGCAACAAAACCCAGTAAAAATAGAAAGTGTGCACCTGGGAAACTAGAGATGGCTGAATGGAGATTTGAATCACTAGAAAATTTATTGTGAAGGCTGACTAGGACTCATTCACCAAGCTGGTCGAATTAGTCTAGTTTTTGGGAAATTGTATAGGAACATAAATCTTGCAAAAGGGTATCCAAATCTAAAGAATCCTGAAAAATGTACTGGAACTGGGACTCATTTGCCAGAAGTGATGAATCAGTCCAATTGGGATTTTCTACAACTTCAAAAGTTGATCCTGCTCTTCTTTGTTTTCTCTTTCCTTCCTGACTAATTTCTAGATCTGAATCTTTGATTTGCAACTTGTAGGTCTTCTCTAATGTCCTCCAAGTCTTGATGATAACTTTCAAAACTTTGAATGATTTGACAAATTTTCTCCAATCTTGCTCCTTGTGAAATATGCAACCTAAGCCTAGTACAAATAACAATGAAATCAGAGGGGAAAATGTTGTTGGGTTAGTGGATAGGGGTTTTCCTTGGTCAAACCCATTGTTGGTAATTAAACCTTGAAATGAAAGCAAATATGAATGGAGAATGATAAATGAACAAAAGACAATGTTCCAACTCACCAAACCCTAGCAATAAGGTGTTACAGATATGCTTGAAATGGCTGCAATGCATGTGGTTCTTGACTCTTTCTTGGTTGATGTTCATCTTGCTTGAAACATTTACTTAAATGATAAACCATACATCACAATTGTTAGCACAATAACCAACATGATAGATAGAATCTTTGACATGATGATTGGCACTTAAATGCTAATCTAAAATGTTTGATAATATGCCCTTGAAGACTCTTGAATTCTCTTGTGAATGCTCAAATGCTCTTGTGAACTCTCTTGAATGGTAGGTGAGAATATGAGTGAAAGAACAATGTATTTATACTCAATTATGCAAGAATTCATGAAATTACAACACTACAAGCCGACATCAGATCTAGGAGAATAAAATCCCACCAGAAATTTGAATTAAATTTGAATTTTCACCACACGGGACTCATTCGGGGAAGGTGGAAAATGTGTCCCTTTAGGCATAATGTATGTGACCAAAAATGAAAAGTGCTTAGAAATGTGTGAAAACTGGTATAGGGCTACCGGATCTAGGTGGGACCAATTCGCCCAAGGTGGAAAATGAGTCCTAGATCCATAAATATGGGCCACACAAGCTAGAAACACCTGAATTATGATTGGGTATTGATTGGTGTCAAGATTATATCGAAAAGATGAAATAAATGAGGCTTGTGGGTGCAAAATAGGGCCAATTAAAGCATAAAAAATGCCAATTATGAATGAAAAGCCTAGAAAAGTGTGAAAGTGTGTTACAACACTTTACAACACTCCAAATAAGGAAAAATTAATGTTGATTTTGATTAAAAATAGGTTTATTATGTTTAATTATTTGATAAAACCCTAGGAAAGTGTGAAAGTGTGTTGCAACACTTTACAACACTTTAGCAAGGTACCATTAAAATCCATTAGTTTACGAGGGCCCAAGACCTAATGTGAATGTGTTATCTAGACGAAAACACTAAATCAAGGTAACATTAAACCGAAATCCAAGAGGAGGGCCCAAACAAGTGTGAAAATGTTAAGGGATCCATTTTTCTACGCTACAAGTACTAACACTTGCAAGATCTTCTATCAAAAATACAATTATCATTTCATGAGATGTGCATCATGTGTTCATTCTATCAAGGAAATCATATCTAAATGGTAATTTATAACTCTTTTGATTTATCATTTTTTTATCCATTTTCCTCTATCTAACCTAGGGTAAGGACTCTTTATTTAACATCATTATAGACATTGTGGAGGTGGAAACATTAAAATAGGGTTTGACTTAGGCAAGAGCCTATACAATACAACCCTTTCTCTCCTCTCTTTATTAAAATTTACATATTTAAAATGAATTTGGGGAAGATTGAAAATCCAATATCAAGATCGAGCATTCAAGTATATTCATTCATCTAGGGAAAGATAAATTATTCATCAACAGACAATGTTTTAAAGTTGAATCCAATAGGAAAGAACCTACAAACTACAACTCAACTATACATTTTCTAAGATTCTAGAAACCAAATTTATTAATCTAGGGTTCCCATGCCCCTAAGCACTCACTACAAGCTAGGATTTGAATAGCAGGTTCTTCTGTCTCTTCACTTTGTTTTTCTATTCTTAGTTTTGTCGGATTGTTCTATGTTATTATGAATTTATATTAGTTGTTTGTAGTTGAATAGTTAGCCTAGTTTAAATTTACCAAATAAAACACATCACATCCATTTAAATCAATATAACTCATAGTAAACCCCCAAAGGGGACCAAAACCTGGATCAACCATTATGGCTCTTCCTTAAGGATACTAGCCAAGTGGCCTTTTATGATCATTTTTTCATCCCCTCCAAATGTGTAGGTTGAAGAATGTGATTTTGACCCTAGATCCATTTTTCCTAAACCACAAGTTGATAAGAATGTTCAAGGATTAGAAAAGTTAAAATAGAGATAGAAAAATGTCCACCATTAGTATGGATGCTTAGGGAGTTAGGATTATAGAAGATGTATGTCTAGTTATTGATAAAAATGAGGTTAGTATGCAACCAATATATCACTAGCTACCAAAAATTAATCTTGGTGATCACACATTGTAGGGAGAGAAAAATTCTCTCCAAAATTCAATATATACTATCCTAGAATAGATGAACAATTATAAGAAAATAAAAGAAGAGATTAAGTCTCAAGTTGGGGAGCTCACAACATAAATCAATTACCTCATGAGGCTTGTAAATTAAAATAGACATCTCTCTTATAATCCTAAAGGAATTACACAAGGGCACATAAAGGTAAGATATTGAGAGTGTGCTAAAAGATGCTACCATATCTTGGAGGGATTCATTGAAGGCCCAATGAAGTAGGATAATCTGAGGACATATAGTGTTCTCAAAATATAATTGATGAAGCCAATGAAATGGTTGAGTTTGAAGTGCATAGATTGATAAGGGAATATTATTACAAGAGGATAACCTATCATAATTTGAAAGAATGAAGAATATTTAATTAAAATTTTGAAAAATAAATATCCTTTGCAATAAGGAAACCATAATTTACATCTCAAGAAACTTGAGGCCATTAAATGTAGATTAAAAGTTCCAAGGGATTGGAAAATGATGTTTTTTGTAAGGAAGGCATTTGAAAGTCTATTTAAGGATAGCATTTTATATTTTATTGAGGCACTTCTTTGTAAATTTTGGTAAAATCCTAATTAGGCTCTTCTTTTTGCCACTACCATCAAGGAGTTTAGTAGAGTGATTACAAAATATATTATAGAGCTAATAAATGATGAGGTGATGAGAATAAAAAGGAATTTTCGTTCATTATAGACTACAATTTTAGAGATGAAGGAAGTGGTGGAATATGTTGAGAGGACACTTCTTTCTAAGAAGGAAAGGGTTTAGTGCATATTTTCTCCCAATTTCTATTTAGTTTTTTAAAGAATTAAAATTTTGAAGCCAAATTCCCAATACTATTAGATAAATGGTGGAAATATTGAGTCATGATTTGATGATTATTTTAATGATGTAATAAACTACTCATTTTTTGCTATGCCCTTCCTAATATTGTTTCCTTAGGCACATTTAATAAAATGGATAATTTAATTTTGGGGTTTATGTTAGGAAAAATAAATGTAACTTGTATGTTTTGAGACCAAGGATCAATTTATGATCTAGTAAATCTTTCTCTTGTAGAAATAGTGTTAGGAACCTAGGATGGGTTATATATGCTAGTCCTCAAAATATTGGTAAAGGTTGAATTTTTTTTTGCTCGGGTTGGGTTGACTTAATTGTGCTTTTGTTTGCCTTCCACGAAGACAAATCTTGGAGTTAGTAGGAGGCTAGGCCCTTATTCGGCCCCATGATTTGCACAATGGCCATCCCATGTCCCTTTGCTAACTCCTATCAAAACATGACGAACCTCATTTCACAAAGCATGGAATTTGCATTGGATGCCTTCTTAGGTGCCTCTTAGCGCCTAATCTCTCAGACCCCCCAATCTCCTCACACTCGATGCAGCGCTAGCACCATCGTGAATTTGCAAAGAGGGGATTTTGCAGCTAAATGGAGGTTTGGACGCAACAGTAGGAAGTTGTGTGAGGTTGCGTGAGATTTCCAAGCCTCCTAAAGGCACGTTGAGGGGATATCCAGGCTATCAAGTTCCTACAAACATGACTTGAAGGTGATCCTTCCAACAATTGAACCGTTAGCTGCATTCATCACGTAGTTACCACTTGCCAAGGGAGAAATTGCATGAGACAGTGGTTGCATTGGTTTCTTTTGACTCAGTCAAGCAGGTCGATTCAAATCTGTCAAGGGGTATTTGACTGGTTGGAATTCGAAAGAAGATGTGAATCATGCTCTTCAAATGGTGGGCTCCATTTCAAGTGGTGAGAGGGGTGTGATTGACTATTCTTAAATACTAACTCCCAGGCGTTTTTATTGCTATCTTCAAATCGTTACCCACAACTCAAATTTGCGCCATTACTTGGAGGATGTGTTGACTGCATTGGAGGATCTACTAATGAATTCCCAATAGCATCGCAATTCTCTCCTTCTACCTGAAGAGATCTCCCAACAGAAGGCTTTTTTGGCGATAGAAATAGTGAAGGTGTATTTTTTTATCCTCTAACCGTTGTGGAGGCAACATTTAAGAGGCTACATTGAAGTTTGTCTCAAGCGCATTTTGGAGGTCATGATTACTGGTCGCACCCACAAAAGGATATGAAAATCACGGCAAAACCTATCCTGGGAATTGGACATTCCAACAGGCGACTAATATATTTTCATGGTCGTTCATTTACTTGTCAAACCAGGGAACGTATACTTGAAATGGAGCGGCACTGTATGTGCACTAAGAACCAGTTTCAGTCTCAACCTATCGAAAATAAATACTTGGAAAGAATTCTACCTACGTTATAGAAAGGTAATGCAAAGTTCTCTTAACTCAACCATAATTTAACCAAAGCAGAAATCATAACAGCTACGATTGAGAAACAAACTATGAACTGGCCTTATGCTGCAAGAAAAGACACAAGGATGGATTCTTGATGCTGCAGGAACAATATAAGACTGAGTTTGCACAAAAAATTCAAGAATGAAATCTAACTTATGATAAAAAAAAAAAGAACGACTAACTAACTAACTACAGATACTTACTAAGTGGGCCCCCTTAGCAAGTGTCAACTAACTATGCCAGTATTGAACTCAAAACTTCATCAAATTTTATTCATAAACTTAGAATGGTATACATTGTTTTGCTCAAATGAAAACTAACACAAAACTCTATCTCTTATTATCATACTAAGTCTTACATGCTATCCTTTCTATCTCGTTATGCTTTCCCACTCGCGCAGGAGGACCACTTATTTAAATTAGGAAAACAACTAACTAACTAACCCTAACAGAGAAAGACGTGGATGTAAATGTATCCTGGAATCGAGGAATAGACTAAATAAATGAACTTATCCGCTCAACACGGTTCAGAGAGAATTCAACATTCCACTCTTTCCAAATTATTTGACATTTAAATTCCTTCCAACAATTTCAGTCAAAGAGTCTTCGCCAGAATAACTTCCTCAAAGTCGTGCAGGAAATGGACTTTACTGCAAGGCCGAGATCAGCTGCGCTTGACTCGTTCATACTTTCTTCAACAACCTGTGAAACACCAGGCAACAGAAAACATGCATGGAAACTACACGATATTCATTTATTAATCACATATCAAATTTACTTCTTTATTCAAAAACTACATGCATTATACCAGTCATTTGGGAAGTCAAACAGGGTAATAAATATAGACATATCAACATGATAGGCTATAGGAATATAAAAGTGTATTGCCACAGGATATCCCCCAATAAAAGGTTTCTAAAGAGTTAAACAATCATGAACAACAAGAGTAAGGGTATTAAAAGTACACCATGATACCCAAATTATGTGCATATTTTGGGCTCATCATTTGCCCCCTACTTAACCTAATGCTGGTCCTCCAGCATTAAACTTTCTAGTGGTCTCTCTGAAATTAGTGGTTGAGGCATGACCCTAAAATGAAGTTCCAAATTTGTAATAAAAATCTCTTAAACTCTGCCATCTTTCATACCTACGAGCTTTTGTATCTTCATTAATATTTGTAGCTTGGTAGGGATAAAGATGCCACATCAACACAAGAGGTCTAAATGTCAAGGGCAACCACAATTCAAACCTCTCTTGAAGGCCCAATTGTATGTATCTGTTTGATCTTCTAAGAGCTGCCGTAAAATTCAGGGGACTGTGAGGCTCAGACCTTCTTAACCCAACAGTCAATCTCTCCCATCTCTTCTCAATTCTGGAGTATGACAGCTTCCAAAATGAGTATGTCTATTCTTGAAACTCAGCATACACCTGTTTTCTGAGATCGAATATTTTCATCATGACTGTATTATTATTATGGCCATATGCCATTGTAAGCTAGGTTTTCAACATTGTATAGGGGTCTGAACTCTCAGGGCGCAATGGAATAGGCTCATCCATTTTGGCTTCTTCATATTCTTCCAATTTCCTACCATAATTATCTTTGTTTTCTGCCCAAGACATGAGTGATCTTAAATGAATGTTGCCAATGTACAAAAGTGGATTCCACTCTGTTTCAGAGGGAATTATAAAGCCATGTAAATAAAATTTTCACAAAGAATTCCTTAGCCAATTAGGAGCCGCCTAGTATGTATCATAGAATTCTTTAGCAGTGTGAAGAATAGGATCTAGATTCCTGGAAATTCTCATTAACTGGAACCAAAAAAATTGTTCCTTGAGACATAGAGCATAAACTCTAGGCAGTGGTCTACACTCCATAATCTTACTAGTTATTGTCATCATTTCATCCATTTTCTTTTTCATTTCTTGGATTTCGTGTTTTTTCCTTTCAATGTCTCTTTTCAGTTTCTTCTTTTCTTCCTCCCAAAGACTTTGTTGCATTTCAGTCTTGGCTAGGTGGTGGAAACTCAAGGTCTGCAATGTGACCGGTCTCCTTGTGATTCTAAGATATTCCAAGAATTCAATCAAAAATGTCTTTTTGTAGACAACCATGGCTTGACAAGTTTGAGGGGGTAATGAAGCTTCATTGGCCACTTCCAATTGTTCAGGTTGTTCTTCCTCTTGCTATAGGATGAATTCATGTTGCTGTAGTGGAGAAGACTGTGCTTCCTCTGAAATCTGCATAGCTGCAGCAGCCAAGTCATCGAGACTTGGTACCCCCCTTTCATTATGCTCAACTTCCCTTGTCTCAATTTGTTCTTCTTCAGGAATATCAAATGGACTCTGTGCAATATTCTTAGATACATCCTGAGAGACATTATGTTCAGAACCTACAGATTCTTCTGAAATTATGATAACTTCAGGTTGAGGTGAAGCAGGGGAGACTTTACATTGTTTTCTTGTTGAAACTCTTCTTGGAAATGTTGCAGCTACCAAAGGTGCTCTCATAGCTTTCCTCTTTTTGAAGTGCCTAGAGGGCTCTGCCTTATTGGAAGATGATGGTGAACTTGTGGTGGCAACAAGCGCTGCTGTAGGAGAAATTGTTGTAGGAGAAGATGCTGCAGAAGTAGAGCATTTCCTTTTCTGAGGATGAGGGTCAGATTCTAAGGTTTGTTCCGCCCCAGATGACTCTCCTGCCTTTGTTTTTCCTTTTTCTCTCCTACTGGTAGACCTAGTTTGCACTAAGGAAAAGGACTCTGGTGTGAAGGCTGCAGGACTAGGTGCTGCAGGAGCAGATGACCCTTGCCCTGCTTTCCTACTGGTAGATGCTATTTTATCTTTCTTTTTCTTAGGCCGTGGAGCAAGTGCCCTAGGGGGTTCTAGAAGTTGTAGGATCTTTTGGGCAACAAATTCTTGCCAGAAAAGAGGTGACACATCCCTCAAATAGCGTTCAATCAATAGTTTTATAAGGACATGGTGGGTAATAGAGTGATCCTTTTTTGGGTTTCATGGGCACATTGTTCCAGAAATTTTAACAAAAAGTTTGGGACATTAATAGCTAACCCATGCCTCATATGACTCAGCAATTTAAAATGTAGGAATGTAGGTAAAAGAAACGGCCTTCACATGTTAAGTACCTAATTATAAAAGCAGCATATTCTGGATACGGGGGAGGCAACGACACTCGCTTGCATCCTTGCTTAGAGACCTCCAAGGGTCCATTAGTTGGTACTGTAAATTCTGCCCTAGTAGAAACAACATCTGAAGAAAAATTCTCTTCTACAACTAGAAGCCTAGTTACCTCTGCAATTCATTCCTAAGTTACAACTATTGTTAAACCCCATACTGTAGCCTCTCCTTCAGAAAGGGTTCCTAAAAGTTTTCCTGCGGCTTCCTCATTGAAAGTATCTAACCTCAAAAAGTAGTTCAACCAACCACATAGGCCGAATGCTTTAACCGTTTGAGGATTCTGTGTCAATATTTCATGAGCTACAGGCTCATGTCTTACCAGTTGACCACCCATATTCACAATTGTCTCAGCTGAAACTTAAACTCTTTTCTAAAAATCCAAACAAAACTTTTTAATTTTCTACTCTTCTTTTTCTGCCCTACCATCACTTTCTCTTCTTTTCCAAGAATAAACCCAAAAGATATTTGTATGTAATGATTGTTACAGCTACTTAAACAAGCAATTTTAATTGTGATTTAGGATGAAACATGCAATCATATTTGGAAAGTACAAGAAAATAATAAAGAAAAATATCTGAACAGTTGTGACAACAGCGTAAGGGAAATGGATTATCTCGCCCCCTACTTAAAATATGACATGTGTCCACACATGTATTAAAGAATAGGCAGAGATCAGGCAATAATGACTGATATAGACATAGTAGTAAATGAATAAAATGAAATAAATCAATGATGCGACAACAAAAGATATCGTGTACCTTTCAATAAATGTGCGTATGTGCTGAGAAAGATGACAGCTTCAGCATGAAATGATAGTTGGGAATGAAATCATAATTAAGGGTGGTGCAGATGAATGAGGTGGATGGGTGACATGGACGGATGAGATGTATGGATGGAATGGATGGATGGGATGGAAGATAAGGAAGTGAGTGTGGCGATGAGTGGGAATGAAGAAAAAGGGTTTCCTTAAAAAGGAAACCTTTATTATGAACAAGCATTGTAACATTATGGTGAAGCTGTAGGAGAAAGGCTAAAGTCTTTTGCTGCAGGAAGATTAGTGGTAGGATCCTAAACAAACTGCTGCATAAATTCTTCTTTTGAGACTGGCTTACGATACAACCGAAGACAGTGTCCATTAACCAGTAGCTTGAATCGAACAGGATCAATTGTGACTAATTGAACTGAACCATTATCAAATACATTCTCAATTTCATATAGGCCAAGCCATCAGGTGGTGAGTTTACCATGATTTTCTTTATACCTCGAGTCATAGAGCAGTGCCCAATCACTGACAAAGAATTGCTTAGTTTTGATATGTCGGTCATACCACTTTTTCCTTTGTTGCTGTATGATTTTAGTATGCTGCAAGGCTTCTTTTCTGATTTTGTCTAGTGCATTAAGCTACAGGAGTCATTCCTTTTGGGTGTCAGAAATGTCAATATTAAGCTCTAAAGTAGTCTTCAAGGTCTTGTGCTCAAATTCTATTGGCAACATGGCATTCTTTCCATAGAGTAATTCAAAAGGAGTAAACCCTGTAGTTGTGTTCCACATTGTCCTATAGGCCCAGACGGCTTCAGGAAGTCGACTACTCCAATATTTCTTATGTAGTTGAATTGTCTTTGTAAGTATCGCCTCAATTTCTCTGTTGGTAACTTCTGCTTGACCATTGGCTTGAGGGTGATAGGGGCTAGACTTCCTGTGTCGGATCTTGTAATCATTTATTAGTGCATTGATTAAATTGGATGTAAATTGAGCTCCTTAATCTGTGACAAGTTCCTTTGGGACTCCAAATCGAGTAAAGATATGCTCATACAGGAATTCAGCAACCTTGTTGTCACGGGCATGAGTCATTGCTTTCACTTCCACCCATTTGGTTACATAATTAGTACAAACTAAAATATATGATTTCCCATTGGATGGAGGATCTATGGGTCCAACAAAATCCATGCCCCACTTATCAAAGGGACTGACTACCACTTGAGGATACAGGGGCATTTCATTAGACCTTGTTGGTCTTCCCATGCGTTGATATCTATCACATTTCCTGGTATAGGTTGCAACATCTTTGTGTAGTGTAGGCCAGTAGTATCCAGTAGTAAGCACCTTCATAGATGTTCTTTTGGCTGCAAAGTGCCCACCGCATGGCTCATCATAACAAGCATGCAGTATGTCATAGGTTTCATCTTCCCTTACTCATCTTCTCATGACTTGGTCAGGTCCTGTGTAGAAAAACAATCTGCAATCCATGAAAAGTTAAAACTTTTCTCCACCAACAATTATTTTTACTTTGGAGAAAAATGGGTTGGAATCTGGTTGACTGCCAAGTAATTTGCAATATTTGCATACCATGGGGTGCGAGCAACAATGAAAAATAGATGTTCATCAGGAAATATATCATCAATTACTTTTGGTGTGCCAGGTGTAGTCGTTTGAATCCTTGATAAGAAATCAGCCACTACATTAGCCCATCCTAGTTTATCAATGATTGTGATATCAAATTCCTGCAACAATAGGAGCCATCTTGCTAATCTGCCACATATGGCAGACTTATTCATGAGGTACCTTATTGCTGCATGGTCTGTATGAACGAATACTTGATAACCAGTGACATAGTGTCGAAACTTGTTTAAAGCATACACAACTGCTAACAATTCTTTTTTTGTGACAGTATAATTTACTTTAGGACCTTGCAATATTTTGCTAATAAAATATATAGCATGCTCAATAGAATTCTCTTTTTGTCCTAAAACTGCCCCTATTGCATAATTAGAAGCGTCTGTGTATATATGGAAAGGAAAAATCCACTTCAGTCCTTGAAGAACAGGTGCTTGAGTAAGCAAGTTCTTAAGCTGTAGGAAAGATTTTTCACAGGCTTCAGTCCAACTAAATTCAGAATCCTTAGTCAACAAGGCATATAATGGACTGGCTATCTTGCTGAAATTTTTGATGAATTTTCTATAATATCCAGCATGTCCTAGGAAGCTTCTAACATCCTTTTGTTTTGTAGGTGTTGGTAAAGTTAGAATAACTTCTATTTTTGTAGGATCAACCTGAATTCCTGCTTGAGAGATATGATGGCCTAAAACAATCCCCTCTTGCATCATCATAAAGCATTTCTCACTATTCAAATACAAATTTTGCTCCTGACATCTTGTCAACACTTTTTCCAAATTGGCTAATGCTTCTTCATAAGTAACTCCATAGGTAGTGAAGTCATCTATGTAGATTTCCATAGAATCATGAGAAATATCAGCAAAAATACTGATCACCACCCTTTGAAATGTTGCAGGTGCATTACACAGCCCAAAAGGTAACACAGAGTAGGCAAAAGTACCCCATGGACTGGTAAAAGTTGTTTTATCTTGATCTTCAGGGGTGATTCTTATTTGATTATAGCCACTATAGCCATCCAAAAAGGAGAAATACTTTTTCCCAGACAATGAGTCTAGTACTTGGTCAACAACTGGAAGTGGAAAGTGATCCTTTTTAGTTGCTATGTTTAGCTCCCTATAGTCTACACAAACTCTCCATTTTCCACCTTTTTTAGGGATAATTACCAATGGAGATACCCATTGACTGTCTGAAATGGGGTATATAAAACCAACATCAAGCAATTTTTGAAGCTCTGTTTTAACTATTTCCTTAAGTGCTGGATTTATCCTTCTTTGAGGTTGTCGGACAGGTGAACAGTCTTCCTTAATGTAGATCCTATGAGTACAAAGTTGAGGATCCATTCCCTTCATATCCCCATAGTCCCATGCAAAAGATTTGTGTTGTTCATGCAACATTGTGACTAGGGCAGCTTGTTGAGATTGAGGCAACTTATTATTGATATTCAAACAATAGCCTGAAGACACTTCTACTTGTTTGATAAGATCATTCATAGAGGCTGCTGATAATGGTGGTGTATGTATTTCATATGGAAGCAAATTATGATAAACTATAGGAGCTTCAGGTGTCAGGTCCTCATAATTCAGTTGCTGCAAGAAACACTGCTGAGCATAGCTATCTATAGCAGATGGGCTACTCGAACCAGGGTTGGACTGCAAAATATGTAAAAGCAAGTCATCCTCACTCTAAAGTTGTGAGAATAGACTATTTTGCAACATCATTAGTTGAGCCAATGAATTGACTTCTTTAGTTTCCTCTCCTAAATCTGGCCAAATTGGTTGAGACAAGTTTGGCTGAGGCTGAGCAAGTGGGTATAAAACCAATTTCTTTCTTGACTGACCATCAAAAATTGTCATGTCTCCTAAGCGACATCCTATAAAAGTATCAACAGTGGCTAGCCATGGTCTACCTAGGATAATAGGATATCCTCCCAAAGTTTCCTTAGTGGACAATATGGTGAAGTCTGGTAGGTATTCCCAAGACTCAAGGATGACAATAACATCTTCTACCATTCCATCAGGCTTTACTGTGGAGCTATCAGCAAGCTACAGGATGGTAGGTGTAGACCGAATGTTTAAGATATTCAAATACTCCATTGTATTCTTGGTCATTATATTGATGGTTGCACCAAGGTCAATCAAAACATTCTTTACTATCTGGCCATTAATATTTATTTGTACCACAGGACTCCTAGGGTCGGTATATTTTGGAATGACTACCTTCCCTAACATAATATCTGCCAACTGTTCTAGAACATGGATAGTTTGGGAATCTTTTTTCTTTCTTCTTGGTTTCTTTAAATAGGCCTCCTTAATGGCTTTTCTATAAATTGGAACATCTTTAATGGCTTGGAAAAGGGGAATTTGAATGTGTACGTTCTTCAACTGATCCAAACTATCAAAGGTAGGCTCTTCCATAGACTTTGATGTAGTAATTTGCAATCTCTGAGGAAAAGACGGTTTAGCCTGATGCTGCAGGACAGGCTCCTTAGAGACAATATCTGATACAGGTATATATTCTACAGGTTCGGTAGATTGCTCAGAAGTAGAATCTGAAATTTCTGTAATTACAGGTGGCTATGGAGCAGGAAGTGTGGTTCTAGATCTGAGATGGATATCATGAATATTCAGGGCATATGCTGGATACTAATTGGCTTCTGCAAAATACATAGGTTATTGTTGCTACTACTGCTTATTATTAGGATTTGGCAATGGTTGAGCAGGCATAGGCGTTTGTTTTGGAGGGCCAATATTTTCTACAGGTGTTGCAAGAGGTGGCATGAGGGCCTGAGGCTGTGGCTGTTGAAATTACAGAGAGGCAGGGGATTGGTTTTTCCATTGCTATGGAATTCTCCATTGAAGGTTCTGCTGCCAGTTACCTGGGGGTGGAGTCCATTGTCCTTATGGCTACTACCAACCTCCTTGAGGAGATTGCAATTGAGGACTCTGATAGTTAGGCCAATGTGATTAGGGGTATTTCAAGGGGGTGATGGGCCATATGTAGGTTGCCACTGGTTATTATAATTAGAATAAGGATTACCAAAATTTAAAGGATCTTGAGGCATACCTTGTCTTTGAGCCCATGGTCGCCTTTGTGTGATGAAGAATACTTGGTCATCATCACTTTCTACCACCTCAAAGTCAGTAGGTAGCTGCTTAGCCTCTAGGTTAGCCACCATCTTACATATGCAGTCCCTTTTCTTCTTTCTACAATGTGGACAGAACTCCGCCAAGATTGCTTCAGCTTCCTCATGTTTCTTTCGAGCTTGCATAGTATCCAACTGTGTAGCCATATTGTTTATGATATCCTGCTTGAAATCAGATAGCAAATTTGTGATCTCCATCCATGAAACTCCATTAATAGAAGACTTTCCCACCGTGGCTTGATGACCTCTACCCTTCTTAACAATTGCTCGAGAGTAGTTAAGACATATTTTCTTGATATGATCCCAAGGCAGTTGGGTTATATCACCTCCTCCCATCAGGTCCAAGGCATCTATACAGGTATCATTGATTCCCCTTAGAAAAAGTAGTTTCTGAGATTCTTCATTGAGAGTATAGTCTGAATTCTTTTTTAGGGAAAACAAGAATCTTGAGATATAGTCTTCCAGGCTTTCATCCTCCTTTTGTTGAATTCTGAATATATCATCTCCCTTACTACCACTTTTACAATATTCTTTGTACTTCTCAAGAATTTTTGTTTGCATGACTACCCAACTATCGAAAACATCCCTTCCCAGACTCATGAACCATCTAAGAGCTCCTTCCTTCAAAGTAGAAGGAAACAACTTCAGCTTGTGAGCATCTGAAGTGTAATCATAGCTGCGACAGAGGATGTCAAACTCGAACAAGAAAGTGTCTGGGTCCTCTGTAACTAGTCCATAAAACTTGGGGAGTAATGAAGAAGGAATATTTTTAAGGTTATCAATATCTTGCTAAGTAATGATGGGAAACTCAAATGCAAGAGGTTGATTAGGTGGATTTTGTGCCATATTTGCTTGATGGAGTATTAGAGCAAATGGATTTTCCTCAGGTTCTTCGTCAGCTAGGTCAAATGGTAATTCAACAAACAAATTTTTAGAAAATGGATTGATATCTTGGTCTCCTTCTTCCTCAAATAGATTATAAGCTGGTTCAAGAAGGAATCTTCCTAGAGCGTCTCTTCTTCTATGCATGCAATAGAATGAATGGTGAATTGAAGGATTTTGAAAATGTTTGAATAACAGACTAAACTACTGCTAAAAATGACTTTTAACAGGTTCTTAGCTTGACACCATCCCCAGCAACGGCGCAAAAAATGGTCACGCCCACAAAAGGATATAAAAATCATGGTAAAACCTATCCTAGGAATTGGACATCAATCAAGACTAATATCTTTTCATGGTTCATTTACTTGTCAAACTAGGAACATACTTGAAATGGAGCAGCTAGTGCACTTAGTTTCAGTCACAACCTATTGAAAATAAATACTTGGAAAGAATTCTACCTATGTTACAGGAAGGTAATGCAAAGTTCTCTTAACTCAACCATAATTTAACCAAAGAAGAAATCATAACAGCTACGACTGAGAAACAAACTATGAACTGGCCTTATGCTGCAGGAACAAACACATGGATGGATTCTCGATGCTGCAAGAACAATATAAGACTGAGTTTGCACAAAAAATTCAAGAATGAAATTTAACTTATGATCAACAGAAAATGAACGACTAACTAACTAACTATAGATACTTACTAAGTGGCTCCCCTTAGCAAGCATCAACTAACTATGCCAGTATTGAACTCAAAACTTCATCAAATATTATTCATAAACTTAGAATGGTATACATTGTTCTGCTCATATGAAAACTAACACAAAACTCTATCTCTTATTATCATACTAACTCTTACATGATATCCTTTCTATCTCGTTATGCTTGCCCACTCGCGTAGGAGGAACACTTATTTAAATCAGGAAAACAACTAACTAACTAACCCTAACAAAGAAAGACGTGGATGTAAATGTATCCTAGAATCAAGGAACAGACTAAATAAATGATCAACTGCGCTTGACTCGTTCATACTTTCTTCAACAACCTGCGAAACACCAGGCAATAGGAAACATGCATGGCAACTACACGATATTCATTTATTAATCACATATCAAATTTACTTCTTTATTCAAAAACTACATGCATTATACCAGTCATTTGGGAAGTCAAACAAGGTAATAAATATAGACATATCAACATGATAGGTTGCAGGAATATAAAAGTGTATTGCCATAGGATATCCCCCAATAAAAGGTTTCTAAAGAGTTAAACAATCATGAACAACAAAAGTAAGGGTATTAAAAGTACACCATGATACCCAAATTATGAGCATATTTTGGGATCATCAATTACCTCTTTTTCATTTCCATGACTCTTTTCATTCCCTCTTATTTTGCTTATCTTTATTTTTTTTATTTCCTTTGATAGATTGCATTTAATAAAATTTATGCAAATCTAATCAATTATCACTACAAACATTAATTGTTTGATCAATTGTGTTGAAACATTAAAATTCGTAAGGGGGGGAATTATTAGAGATTCATGCACTAACTTATAAAGTGCCAAAACTAGGGGGCTCGTCTAATCTGGAAGGGTTCTTAATATGTTGATTTTCTATTTTCTAAAGAATTAACCTATTTGTAATCATGGGATATGAAACCCACTCTTCTGTAATCAACCTAAAAACAGGAAACTATAAGTCTTGGTGTGAAGGAATCCTGAAACATCTCAGGTTCCATAATCTCATGCCATATTTGTATGGACTTATCCCTGAACCAGGTAAATAAACTTAGAAGGATAAATGGTTTAATATTCATGATCATATTCGTGGATTAATTGGTTTACATATTCCAGATGACTCTTTGTATGTCATAATGGATATTGAATATCCATATGCATTATGGATCAAAATTTGGGAAATACATAGAGACTCCAATGTTTCTCCCTTCCTGCATGATCTTGCTATGATCATAACTCACATCCTACATCATGATTTAGATACATAGTGTCCAATTGACATAGAGGAAATCATCATTCGTCCACCTCCTCTTGTTGCTTCATAAGATTTCAGAGTCGTTTCTTCGAGAGCTTCCAACACTTCTTTGCAATAGGATATTAGTCTTCCTAGCATTGCTAATTGGGATGCATATCTACCTGACATTTCATGTCTTTTTGTAGAGTCCCGCATTGTTGACATGGAAGCACACATTGAGGACATCAGTCTTCTTTTTTATGACAACTTCAATATAGTTGCATCAGCCTTGTCTTCTTCAGATATGATTGCTCTTCCCATGTCAAATGTCAACATTGGCTTGGATATCCCTGAGCAACATTCGAAGACATCATGGGCACCATCATCATCATTCTTGGATAAGCTTCAACTCTATTCAATATCATACATACATCTTCAATTGGTTTCATTTCTTCCCAAGGGAAAGAACATTGTGAAGCATTTTTGGAGCTACATCTGCATCCTCTGCTCACAATCCAACTTTAATGTAGCAAGACATGTATTATGGGGGGGTCTCATAGACCTTCTATTATTTTATCTCTTATGGAGGAAATAATATATTGTACTTAGTGAAAGAAGTAGTACTTCTTGACGTGTATAATTTTCATGCATCTTTTCTCTGTTTTGGAGGGTAGTTTTTTTCCCACAGGGTTTTCTACTTTTCTCCACTTCATGAGAGATTACTTTGTGCATGGGTACCTAACATGGCTAGAAGCTGAGACCCACTTTATCCATTCCCACCTAAGTTATGCTTAAGGGGGGTGTCAGTGTATACATTAAATTTTTTCATACACACATGTTGACTTAAGCCTACTTAGTCGTGGCATTTATTGTGCAGGTTAAATATCTCCTGATATTTTGCCCTGTTGATATTTTGGGATATTTTGCTCATGGTTGGATATTTCTCCTTTATAAGGAGACCCTTATCTATCTATCTATATGGGTTGAGTTTATATAATCTTTCTTCACCATGCCTGTTGCTAATCTTTATGTTTCACTGTTGAAATATCCAACCATGAGCAAAATATCCCAAAATATCAGTAGGGAAAAATATCAAGAGATATTTAACCTGCACAATAAATTCCATGAGATATTTAACCTTCACAATAAATTCCATGACTAAGTAGGCTTAAGTCAACATGTGTGTATGCAAACATTTAATGTATACACTGACAGAGACCAAGGATCAATTTATGATCTAGTAAATCTTTCTCTTGTAGAAATAGTCTTAGGAACCTAGGATGGGTTATATATGCTAGTCCTCAAATATTGGTAAAGGTTGAAATTTTTTTGGAAAAGAAAAAATAATTTGTACATTTTAGCATATCCAATCTTGCTAAAAGTTGTAATCTACCCATTGCAAATAAATCAAAAGGGATTCTTATTTATATGATTTTTTTCTCTATTATTGGTGATATATTTATGTTTTATGTTGTTTAAGTAAAGTAAACTAGCGAAATCTTGTTCAAGTGCTTAAAATTAGGGCTATAATGTGAAATTTTTACATGTAATATTCTTTTCTTATGCATCTATCTTAGATATTTTATCAAATTATTTAAAATCATTCATATATAGCATTTTTAATTGAGTGAAATAAAAAATCATTGTATTGTAATTTATTTATATTTCATTAGATCTTTCAAAATCAATTATAATTGAGTGTATCATTTTATTAGATGAAAATTATATTAAACTAATCTCATTTAGATTTAGAAAGTCTTATCTACTGTTTTATTAGATTTATGTCGAGGTGTAAGAATTTTCTATCTTGATATATTAATGACATATGCCCCTTGTTAAACAAATCAAATAGACCATTAACTACTCCAATATCTTTAAGATCTAACACAAAGAGACCTTGGATTGAATTTATTAATTATATTTTCAAAAGAAGTAGAGTGTGTTAGAGTAATAAGTTATTTCACTTAATTAATTTAATCGTATTGGTTAATTAATTAAGTCACTTATCACTTTAGTTTTACTTAAGTTAAACTTAGGCACATTAATAATTAATTATTTATTAATTATTAAGTGTGCACACTAGAGTTTCCTTTTAGAGTTATGCATACATTGTTTTTATTAAGAAATTCATCTCTTGTATTTACTCAATTTCCAGATATTATTCATTTGCACATCTTCATGCAAATTACTCTTGCTTTTTCTATTTTTCTCTTGTGGAGGGTATTTTCTAGTTTGCATGTCAAATCTTGGTTTATAGCATGGTATCAAAGCCTTGATTTGTAGCCCCTTCTCATTTTTTTGGAGAAATTCATTATAGAGCATGTTTGGGGTTCCTCGAGGGTTTCATGCCTTGATATTATTTATGAAGTGTTTTGGATCAGATCGGGCATCTTCATTGGATTCAAAACGTTGGAAAAAGTCAGGATTGGAATTTGTTTCATTGATTTTCATCTAGGTTTGTCAGATATATGAGGGTTTGAATTTTATTAGGGTTTCTAGATCCAGAGCGTACCTACCATTTTGGAGTGTTTTGAACCCAAACGGACCTCACCATTGTGTTTAGAGCACCCAAAAACCCCAAAATCAACTGTCAAATCGTTGAAATCAGACACAGTGACTCTGGGAGGCTTTTTTTTTTTTGGGTCGTATGGACTGGTATGGCACACAATCTAAGAAAAAAATTAAAAAAACCAAACTTAATGGGCGCTGCCATCAGTAAACCGCTAGCGGTTAACCGCTAGTGGTTAATGCTAGCGGTTAATGCTAGTGGCTACTCTAACCACGAGGTTTTTCTTCCAAACCTTTTTGGAATAGTTTTTGGTATTTTGGCAATAACTTTTGCGTCCCAACTCGGATTTTCGAAAAAAAAAAATCATTGGAAAGCTAGTTCCAAGCCGGATCCAATGGTGTAGATTTTTTTTTCTAGTTTTTCTATTATGATGCATTTTTTCCCAATCAAAGTCAGATAATCATTTTCATGCTTGTAGGGGCATATCTTTTGCATACGGTCTCCATTTTTCGAAAACGAATAGGCGTTAGAAAGCTGATTCAGTCCTCTATATAGATCTGAGGTAAATTTTAATCATGGAGGAAGATGCAAAAATTATTTTGTGCATGCACTCTTTTTATTTCCATGCACTAGGTTTGCATTTTCTCTTTAATTTATGCATGTTTGGCATGTTCTCCTTTTACAGTCATGGGGTATTGTAACAAATAAACTTCTATAAAGTTCCATCAGGGGGATTTTTGCATAATAATTTGATTAGAGTGTAGTTGCATTACATGCACTTTGATCTCATCTACATATTGATGACAACTCGCATGAGTTGTATTTGGATTATGTAGTTTCTTTTGGCCACATATTTCTCATAGCTTGACACATTTTGGTTCACATAGGTTCAGATATTAGATTGAGAGCCTATGGTTAATAATCCTGAATAGCATCAAATTCACATCGGGTCACATCTCACTTTGATGGTGATTCATTTTATGGTTAATGTTCCAGAATCTTCATGGTACTTGCTCCTATGGATCAATTTTAGTCACATTTTTGCATCGGCATCAAGATACACAAAGCTTCTAGATTATTTCATCAAAGCATTCCCTCTTATGGGGGGCATCATTTATTCATCTACTGTTGCTTCATAGATTCCAGGGTTGTTCTAGTTTGTGAGTTTTCTAGTGTTCCTTGGTATTGGGTCTGCTGTTGCATTATCATGATTCCGCCTAAGTCCTTCAGTGACTCTCATATGGTCCCTTGTAAACAAAGGTATCTTTCCTTGCTTTCTAGATTCAAGATTTCAGTGTTACTCCACCAGTGTTCTTCCAGTGCTTCTTTGCAACAGTTCATCTCATTGAGGGTGGGTTTTGTCCCACTGGTTTTTCTCCTCTGTCCCATTCATTGCATTTGTACATGGGTACCTAATCAAGCCTTGTTGTCGGGACCCATCTTTGCTTTCATGCATCTTTTCCTTAGTGTTTTAGCTACTTCCTAAGTTCATCTTAAGGGGTATGTTAGAGTAATAAGTTATTTCACTTAATTAATTTAATCATATTGGTTAATTAATTAAGTCACTTATCACTTTAGTTTTACTTAAGCTAAAATTAGGCACATTAATAATTAATTAATTATTAATTATTAAGTGTGCACACTAGGGTTTCCTTTTAGGGCTATGCATACATTGCTTTTATAAAGCAATTCATCTCTTGTATTTACTCGATTCTTGAATATTATTCATTTTCACATCTTCATGCAAATTACTCTTATTTTTTCTGTTTTTCTCTTGTGGAAGGTATTTTCTGGTTTGCATGTCAGATCTTGGTTTATAACAGAGTGTTCTCCATTCCACTTGAGTTGGCTATGTCAATTTATCCATCAATAATTCTCCAATTTACCTTTAGTCACAATTTCAATTATAAATTTTTTTATAAAAAAATCCTGCTAATCTTGTTGTAGACCTATAAAATATTTGTTGGGGTGATCCCACAATACTGGTTTACAATTTTCGGCCAAACTGACAACTGAATTGGTTTTTTCTAACTAAATCTTCACTTTCGATCACCTATAGCGGCTAAAACGTGAAGAATTTGAAGATGTGGTCACAAACCTTCGTGATTTGTGACGGTATTTTATTACGTAGATTCTAAATATTTTTGTTGAAATTTTTGGAATCGGTGCCCATATTTTCCATCTCCTTCAAAAGAGACTAGTTATTTTCATTAAAGCACCATTTTTACACAATGAGTGGCTATTTCGTCGTATAACACATAAATTTTTTCCATGAAGGATAAAATTCTATTTTTGAATTTAGATTTGTAACTATGATGTATCTAGTGCTTCCAATTGGTTTCATAGTGTTTTGTTGACTCATTTTTTGCATAATCAAGTTTGATCAAACCAATTATAATTAGGAAATAAAACGTATAACTCAAAATTTTTTTGTTGTATGCATATATTCGAGAAATTCAAACCATTTTTTTTTATTGGGTCAAAGAGATTCTCGTTTGCTCGCGGTACCAATTTAATTTTTGATAATCTTCGATTTTTTCCACATGTCTTGGGAATAGAGCTTGATTTTTCGTTGAAACTTACATTAGGAAAATAAAAATAAATATAATAATAAAATTAAATTTATTTAAAATTATACTTTATGGGAAGCTTATAATAAGGACTAAATACTTAAAAAAATAAATTTTAAATGAATTCATTTGATCCCCCAAAACATAAATCAAAAGTGTTTTTTAATCAGCATTTTGATAGGTGTAAAAGAGACTTCGTTATAGGTATGGTTTAAAACTAGCAGAGTTCTATCTAAGGGGGTTTGATCTAAGGTAGTTTCATCAAACCCTCTTCAATTGGAATGCTTTAAATGGAACTTTTTAAGGCTTAAATCATTATATTTTCTAAAAATATTTTAGCAAAAATCAAAATCTCCCAGAAATTGTAAACCATCTTTGTGGGATCACCCATTGTCCATGGAATAAAATTTATAGGTAAACAATGTTTATTACATAATCAAGCATGTTCCCTTATACATATATCCAATATTTAAGGAATCCAACTATAATTTGGTGAATTTTAGATGTCTCTTGGGCCTAGTTGCATCATTGTAAGGACACTAATTATTTTTCAATGTAGTTCGAATATGGTTATATTTAAAATTTATTTTGAATGATTTTTTTATAAGGGTAGGGAATAATTTATATTTACAAGTTGCAAAGAATAGGTTTAGGTTTGGAAATCTAATCTATTGTAGGCTTGTAGGCTTAGGGTACAAGTTTCTAGTTTGAAATTTATAAGAAGGGATGATAACATCATAGAAGAGTGTCACATGGACACGTGATTTGTAAGTAGATACACACATTAAAAAATGCATGAAGGGATAAAAATTACATATAAGGGAGAGGAGTTCAAGAACTAGAGAGAAACTGTAATATGGAAGATGCAATGACAAGTGATGACAATGTTGATCTAGATGAGTCATGTGGGGTTTTAAGGACCAAAATTATATGAGTAACTTAAACAACATACAAAAGAGTTTTAAAAGTCTACCAAGGTAAATTTTAGGGTCTAAGAGGAGGTTGGAAATTACAAGGGGGATAAATTGCAAATGGGAATGGAAATTTTGTAGGAAAATTTAGGTTGGAGTGTAAGTCACAAAGTTATGTTACACTTTTTAATATCTATTGAAGTGAAATCATACACCATACATTAGCTCATATTGTATTATAGGCTAGTAGGGATGGAAAGCAAGTCGATAAATACAAGAGAGAATGATAATTGTGTACATGGTACAAATGCACATTATAGCTTGCAATATGTAAATAAACTATATGACCCAAGCATAATAGAAGCTTGTTCTATGTGAGGGTGTGGAGTAAGTTTTCCACTTGCATGCCAAGGTAGGTTTACTAAACAACCAATGTAGGATTTAGTGTGCAAGGTACATCTTATAGTTTTCAATATACATAGATTATAAAATTTAAACTTAATCCCATGGCTTGAAAAATATAACACGTATGACATTGTGGGGGCATAAAGACAAAGAAACATTTTATAGGAGATACCAAATGCAACCTAGAACCAAAATTTCTCCAAGGAGAAAATAAATAAGGAATCAAACATAAAATCTAGATGTTAAGGTAAATTTGAAGGGCTTAACAAAGGTAAACTACAAAATATAATTCATAGAATTTCACTACGTCACAATAGAAGGGATCATTGATTTGGTAATCAACAATGGCTAAATTAGGGAACAAGAAGAAAAAGAGGGCATGAAAGTCTCAAATTTTATTAACAAATGGAGATGGAGATTGCTTTATTTTGTCATAATGAAACATAGAGAAGGGTAAGTGGTTGGATATGAGTATGTGAGTGTTTAGAAACACTTACACCTTCTCTATTTTCATTAGAAAAAGAGATCTCCCAAGGACATAATTGAATTTTAATCTTGAGGTGACTCAACCCTATTGGGAAGGATTTACTATTTTCATATTATAGAAAATGATTGAAATTACTGAAATACACTTTTGGGAGATGATATAAAAATCTATAACAAAGTAAACTGCATGACCTAACACTTTAAATGCATAGATCTAGGATAATAGAAGTGGGAAATATAGTTTGTAGGAATGTTTGGGGGTTATAGGGTGATATCTACAAACCTAGAAAAGCTTGTTTTGAGAATTGTACGACACTTGGGACACTGGAAAAATGAGTCCTTGTACTGGGAAAATGAGTCCTTGTAGGTTTTTTCTGCACAAATTTTGAGGTCCTATAGAGATGGATATGAGATGTTGTTTTCCACTAGTTTCATTATCAAACAACCAAAATTAAATTCTAAATATGAGTTTTAGTGTCTTAACAACAATGTTGAAAACTTTGACAACTTTACAAAATTGCTCCTTTGATCAATATTCAATTATACTTCACGTATAAATTTGCATAGACAAAGAGAAGATTTTTTTTAATTTTTAGGTGAATAGGGGTTTGCCTTGGTCAAACCTCAGTTTAGTAATTAAACCTTGATGATAAAATAATGACAAAATAGAAAGAATTTGATGAAAGAACAATGTTATGTCATAACTCACGAAAACGTGAATGGTTTCCCTTAGAGGACTAAATTCTAACACATCTCTCTAAGTATCTTGATCTTTCTTGAATTGGCTTGATTAATTTCTTGATTTGATGCTTGAATGCTTTCTTGAATACTTGAAACCTACATCACAATGTTATCTCCAAAACATAATATGAACACACCTAACTATGAAATGATGATATGATCTTGATTGTTGTATATGACTCATAAATCTATCTTCAATGCTCTTGACAATAATATTTGGTCATATGAATGTTTCCTTAATGCTAGATGTTTTGAATTGATAAAATAACTATATTTATAGGTGTTTATCTAATTTCCAAAAAATGTGGATTCATGACTCAAGAACTCTCATATAGGTTTTTGCAATGAGAACAAAATGTAATAATTTTCCTACAAATCTGAAATGCAATGTTAACTTTTCCCAATTTTCAATTTAAATAAAGTAAAATGACACTTTTCTTGCATATACAATGACTATTTTTTAGAATTTCAAAACATAGATTTACCAGTAGAAATGGAATGCAAATAAAGAAAAAAAAAGCACCCAAAAGAGTGTCAGGATGCCTATACAAGGATAGATTCACCCAAGGGCGAATGGGTCGTTTCTCAGGGGTTTTAAAAATTAAAATCTAATTTTCTGAGTTCATACTTAAGTTCTTTGTTTCAGGCTGCAAACTATTAATACTATGGATTTTTTTCTAGATTTTGATGTCTAAATAAAGATGCAATTAATGAAAAAAGTGAACAAAATGACAACTTTTTGAATTTAAATTTAACTAAAATTTTGATCTAAATGACTAAAAACACTATTAATATAACTACACATGAAATATGAATGTAAGATTTATGCAATATTTTTGGATTTTTTTGAATTTGATTGATTAAAAATGTAAATTTAAATAATGAAAAATACAATTTTGAAACCCTAAATGAAATATAAAACAAAATAATGCAACTCAAAATCTAGATCTATGGTTTAGAGGTTTGCCAATTTTAGAAAGGATAGAATTGACTTTCAACCTTTAGGTGAGTCAACCTATTGGGAAGGATCTGCTATTTTCTTATGACACAAAATGATTGAAATAAAAGAAATGCACTTTTGGGAGATGATTTAATAAAAATCTCAAAAAAATTAATTACATGACCTAAAACTTGAAATGCATAGATCTAAGAAAATAGAAATGGGAAAGACACTTTGTAGGAAAATTTGGGGCTAATAGGGTGATATCTACTAACCCAAAAAAGCTTTTTTTTGAGAACTGTTAAAGGACACTTGAGCCATTAGGCAAATGAGTCCTTGTAGGGATTTTCTACACAAATTTTGTGGTAATTTGGAGATGGATCTAAGATACATTTTTCCACTAGTTTCATTGTCGGACATTCGAAAATAAATTCTAAATTCGAGTTTCCGTGTCTTGAAAACAATGTTGACAAATTTGACAACTTTATAAAATTTCTCCTTTCATCAATCTTTAATCATTCTTCCCCTATAAATTTGCACATATAAATAAATAATAGAAATGTTTATTTTTGGGTGAATAAGGGTTTTCCTTGGTCAAACCCTTGTTTGGTAATTATGCCTTGATGATAAAAATAATGAAAAAATGGAAAAGAAAATGTTGAATGAGCGGTGCTATGTCACAACTCAACAAACCATTAGTGGCTACCCTTAGAGGACTGAAGCTTAACATGTGTCTCTAAGGAGCTTGACATTTCTTGAATTGACTTGATTTATTACTTGATTTGATGCTTGAATTCTTTCTTGAATTCTTGAAACCTACATCACAATGTTAGCTCCAAAACATAATATGAACACAAATAAATTTAACATGATGATATGATCTTGATTTTTGTTGTAGATGATTGATAGATCTTCTCTTCAATGCTCTTGACAATAATATTTGATCATATGAAAGTTTCATTAATGCTAGATGTTTTGAATTGATAAATAACTATGTATTTATAGATGTTTATCTAATTTCTTAAAAAATATATTTCAAAAACCGACATTTGAAATATTAAAATGTCGACAAAAACATATTTTAAATTGGGTATTGGCACTTAAGGAGGACCCATTCACCCTTGGTTGATTGGGTTTTGGGACATTTAAATCCACGACACAATTTCCTAGATGTTTAAATTAATGTAGGCATTTGTTTAATATAAGTTTTCCTTTGGAAAAAAGAGAATAATAAGCCTTAGGAATGCATAATTTAGGCAATTAGAAGTTTAACTAAGTCCAATTAATTAAGGGGATACAAACATAGTGTGAAAATGTAAGGAGTACATTTTTCTGCACTACACATAATATGTTCTACTATAATTTTTCCATTGTTGGACCTCCACAATCATATACTTTTTTAAAACAACAGTGACAATGTGTTGATGGTAGGGTTAATTGACTAAATGTTTCATTTTTTAAACTTTCTCCTAATGTTTAGGGTCTATCCATTGATTTATCATCAACAAATCATTTCCAATAGAATCATCAATGAAAAATTATGCTGCATCCATATTTAATTAAATAATCAACATTAAATTACTAGCTTACCTTATTATACTAACATCATTGCATATTTATGCACTATCTTTAATTCTTTTCACAAAACGATTAAATTAGTGATAGGGTTTTGATGAAAGGAGAGAAATCATAACATAAAATACTTTCCAAAATGAATATTGATGCCACTTCTTTTTAGGAATAGGTATTGACATTAGAGAAAATCATTTCGTAATTCTAAATCAAACCAAGTTTTGATCCATGTACACATTTTAGATACATCAAATATTTGATATCCCTAGTGATAAATGTTAGTTACATAATCATACAAGTGAGTTAGAGAGACAAATAAAGAATGCATACATTTGAATAAATGTTTCCTTGAGATCACATATGTCATAAGAATTTAGTAAGTTAATCCTTTACATCAACAAATCATTTCCAATAGAATCATCAAATAAATGTTTCCTAATGTTTAGGGTCTATCCATTGATTTATCATCAACAAATCATTTCCAATAGAATCATCAATGAAAAATTATGCTGCATCCATATTTAATTAAATAATCAACATTAAATTACTAGCTTACCTTATTATACTAACATCATTGCATATTTATGCACTATCTTTAATTCTTTTCACAAAACGATTAAATTAGTGATAGGGTTTTGATGAAAGGAGAGAAATCATAACATAAAATACTTTCCAAAATGAATATTGATGCCACTTCTTTTTGGAATAGGTATTGACATTAGAAAATCATTTCATGTAATTCAATCTGACAGGAACGATCCATGTACACACATTTTAAGATACATCAAATGTTGATATCTGGTGATAAATGTTAGTTACATAATCATACAAGTGAGTTAGAAAGACAAATAAAGAATGCATACATTTGAATAGATGTTTCCTTGAGATCGCATATGTCATAAGAATTTAGTAAGTTAATCCTTTACATCAACAAATCATTTCCAATAGAATCATCAAATAAATGTTCCTAATGTTTAGAGATCCTATCCATTGATTTTATCATCAACAAATCAACAATAATAGGAGAATCATCAATGAAAAAATTATGCTGCATCCATATTTAATTAAATAATCAACATTAAATTACTGGCTTACATATTATACTAACATCATTGCATATTTATGCACTATCTTTAATTCTTTTCACAAAACGATTAAATTAGTGATAGGGTTTTGATGAAAGGAGAGAAATCATAACATAAAATACTTTCCAAAATGAATATTGATGCCACTTCTTTTTAGGAATAGGTATTGACATTAGAGAAAATCATTTCGTAATTCTAAATCAAACCAAGTTTTGATCCATGTACACATTTTAGATACATCAAATATTTGATATCCCTGGTGATAAATGTTAGTTACATAATCATACAAGTGAGTTAGAGAGACAAATAAAGAATGCATACATTTGAATAAATGTTTCCTTGAGATCACATATGTCATAAGAATTTAGTAAGTTAATCCTTTACATCTACATCTTTTTTTAAGGTAAGCTATAGCTTTGGACTACACCATATATTAACTTTACATCTATGTAAATTAATCTTCAAAAGAATTCCAATAAAATATTTTTATTTAAACATTTATTTTCAATATATTTATTATTTTAATACATCTATCAATCCCAACTCATTAATAATGTAAGACTTAATACTTACTTGGTTCACTACTTTATTTCCCCTAAATTTACTTCAAAAATAAACTATTTTTTTTATTTTTCTTCTCTTATTTTTTATATATACGTATTCGCCAATTATATATAAATGGCCCATTAATATATGTATATTTAAATTCTTACCCAATAATTTTCATTTTTTAGAATCAATTATTTAATGAAGTATTTAATAATAAGCATTGAGCATTGCATTCTCCAAAGAAAATTGTAATTTTATATCACCATAACAAGGAAACAAAGAGCAAGAGTATTTCAATTTCAATAATCACAAAGCTAATGAACTATCTCTTACATTCCAAAGCCCAATAAAATAATTATTATTATTAAATCAATTTGTGTCACGCTTGATCTTGGACTAAATTTAATAAAAAAAAGGTCGTAGTTTTTAAAACTTGTGGCATCTACATTGAAAAAAGGTTTGGTGGAGCTAATACTGGAGCTTTAGGGTTAATGCAAGCTAACTATAAATAGAGCGAGGAGATCTCATATTCATTAACATCTCAAGTACAATCATCCTTAGAATAGGAGTGACAAATCGAAGAAATACTTGTGCAACGACATATGGATCTTGAAGCTTTTCTTCGTCTCCAAGAACAAAACCCATCTCTGGGTGGTTCATATGGATCATTTGCAAATAATCTCAATAATCCTATTATCAGGAATGCATTCTCTAGTGCCATTAATAGACTCCGTGTTGAAGTCAATGAAGAGCTGGATGAAATCATGGATGTACCTGCAAAGAGAGAGACCACGGAACACTTACCTACGAAACAAATCTCACACAACCATGTTAGTGAAGACTCCATATGTGCAGTTTGCCTTGATAATTTTCAATTGGAGGAACAAGTTCGCCAGTTGCCTTGTCATGATAATCATGTATTCCATACTAAATGTATTCGCCCATGGTTGCAGATGCAGAATACATGTCCTGTCTGCAGAACAGAATTTCCCAAGCAAAGGAAAGATAGAAATCATATTTAGAATAACAATGAAAGCTCGAAAGCTTCATTTGTCACCCAGTCATTTTTGTTGAAATAGAATATAACTGCTTGTTGGTAACTGCTCGGTTGTAGCTATTTTTTTTTCGGTTTATATTTCAAAATTTTGACAATAAAGAATATATACTATTCTCTGCCTCTCCTGGTGTTTATCACAGTTGTATTGCTGATGTGCTTTTCATAATCTTTTTGGTTTATTTATCTGATAACTGTGTACTGTAATTTTTGGTATTGTTTCTTTGACAATAAAAAATATATACTATTCTCTACCTCTCTTGGTATTTAGCACAGTTGTATTGTTGATGTGTTTTTCATAATCTTTTTGGTTTATTTATCTGATAACTGTGTACTGTAATTTTTGGTATTGTTTCTTTTCCATTTTCTAACATATGGTATCAGCATCAATTCGAAATGACAACGAATGCTAATAGTGTACAGTTGCAGATTCCTAAGTTTAATGAAAATGTTATGATTTTTGGAGTTTTCAAATGAAGATTTTGTTCAGATCATAGGAGCTATGGGATCTTGTGCAAAATGGGTATTTAGAATTGGCAGATGCAGCAGCATTAGTAGCACTCACACAAAATGAGAGAGATTTATTGTGGGAAAATCAGAAAAAAGATTAGAAAGCATTATTGTTCATAATGCAGGTGTCATGTCCCCGAATTGGAGGTATGGTGATTTAATTAAATTATTTAATTAAGTTGTCCAAATTATTGATATTTTTTTAGGATAGCTTAATTGATGATTTAATTAAATCAAGAGATGTTATTAAATTAATTATTTATTAAGTTATTCCCATAAAATAAAATATCAAAAGGGATGACTTATTATTTAATTAATTTAATAATAAAAAGTGACTTAAGTGACTTAATAATAAAAATAATAAAATAATAAAGTCACTTAAGGAATATTTCTAGAATCTTCTAGAAGTCTCTTGGTGATGAGGTTGAAAAAGTATAAAAAGAGGTTTGGGCTATGCATTTGGACATCTTGAGTTGCAAACACTTTTCTACTACACTATTGACGCTGAATACTTAGCTTATTATTTTCCAGTCTTCGTTTGTGAAAGACCAAACCTAGCTGGTTAAGTGCCAATTTCGGTTGTGCAACACCAACCCTAGTTGGATAATGGAGGAAGATACTTCAGTCTTTCTCATTAGACTTATTGCAATCATTGGAGGTCATTTTTGGAGAGATTTATGAGATATTTTGAGGTCTGTAATTTTGCTTTAGTCTGCAAATCAGCCATGGAGGAATTTGCATTTTCATTCCCAGCTCACAAATAAGTGATCAGATTTTTTATGGGTATTGGAGGGATCAATTGCTTTGAGGTCAACAATCATTTCTATAACAATTTTGGAGGCCAATACTACTATATTTATTTTTCTAAAAAGTTTCCATGCAAAACTAGGGGCGGTCTCTTGGCAAGGGGGCAATTTTAGTTTTGGAGGCACAATAAATCCCAATTAAATTTGTGAGGCATTGTTGGGCATAGAGAAGGGTCGACACACTTTCTTGAAGGACAAATTCAGCTTCATCAAAGAGAAACAAGCTTATTTGTGGGTGTTGCTACAAAACTAGGTTCTTCATTTATGAAGTTATTTTGCATTTAGTGTCTCATTACATTAGGGATCATTTGTTGGTATAATCAGCATCATAGCAATGTAATTGTAGTCATATTATGAACAATCAAATTGCATATGTAAGGCTGTCATGAGTATGGTAGTCGGCATTGATAGTTTCAGTCATATCTATATTGTAATAAGTTTGATTGCACTTCATCTACAGCTTGTAATCATTTCTATTTCATTGCAATATCATATTGGAGATATAAGGAGTTTGTTGGTCATTTATTTGACAAAATGTCTTTACATGTAATTGCATTACTTTGTGTTAGTTTTCATGCCAAGTGTTTGTGAAAATGCTTCTTGGTTGTAGGTATGCATGTGCATTTAGAAATTCATGTATATGCATTTGAAAAAATACAAAAAGAGCTGCAAATCATTTTAATTACTTGCTTAGTCATCTTTACATTCATTTTCAAGCATTCTACATCATTTACAAGCATCAAAAACCACTCTACAACAAACTGAAAACAAAATCAGCAACCAAGAAGGTTACAAGACAAGTGTTTGACAAAATTACTAAGGCTGCAAATCAGTGTTTTTATATCAAATTTGGTCAGGCACTTTACAGTGGTATCAGAGCCAAGAATCTTGCCAGCCTGTTGGGTAGATTGCACTTTGTTTCAGCTACTTGATTGCATATCATAATTTCTATTGGTTAAGAAATGGTGTCCAAAGAAGAAATAGATATTGCTTTCCAAGAATACCGTGCACTTCCACAATGGATCAAAAATGACCTTCCATTTGTTGAGTATATGGAGAATCCGGAATATTATCCCAAGCAAGCAAGAAGTCCAATGACATGTGAGCAGTCAAGGGTGAATGACATATTGAATGCCTTGCTAGAACAACAAGAACAAAGCTTGAAAAGGATGAATAAAATAGTTGAAGAATGGAACAAGAGGATGAAGAAATATGGCGAGACATCTAAAAGTCTCCATGGTGAATTTTCAGCAGCTAGTGATCAACTTGTTGTTGGTCCTAAGGAGAATCGCATAGTGGAAGATGCGGAGCACAAGACACTTCATGAGGACTTCAAGAGTAAAGAAGAGCAAGTGATGATGGAAGACAACTTGGAGCAGCTACATGAAGATAAGTCTTCTTGTGATGTTTCATTGGGTGAAGAATTAGATTGTGGGTTGATAAATGAAGGTCCATTGAAGACTCAAAATGTAGAGATGGTTGAGATAGTTGATCCTTTACTTAGTGGAACAGCCACTAGTGATGTGATTACACACAATGAAGGTGACACTCTAGAATGGCATGATATGATTACAGATTGGTTTGAGGACAACAGCATGATGACTCATCCTTCTCATAACAAGGAAGCTTGTGATCATGAACAAGCCAATGATATGATATCTTCTTTTCATGATAGCCCAACACCTATTGGTAGACATGAAGATATCAAACATAAGAGGACTGATTTTGTGTATTTTGGCATTGACGAGGTGAAAAGGTCTGAAATGTTGAATGAAGAATGGTTGAAGAAGGCCAAAGAGGCTAAGTGGGTGGCTGCCAATGCAAGAAAACATCTTCAAGAAGTCAAAGCAAAGGTCAATCTCATCAACATGGCAAGGCAAAAAAGGATAGATCACATTCGAAGACTCCTCATTCAAATGAAGGATGAATTTGAAAATGACCTTTTTTCTAATATTAGTGATGAAGAGTTTGACTTGGTACAATTTGAGGTTTCTTCATGTGGTGTAATGGTTGATCATTCTTTTGAGGAGGATGATATTGTTGGTGATAACACTCTTAGTGGATCAGCCACTCAAGATTTGTCCTTGGAGGTTAATGAAGGCATCCACAACCCATCTTTAGATTGGTTACTTATTTCATATGATAGGGCAGCTATCTACTTGTTGGTTGGTGACTTAATCTTCTTTGATTCTTCATTGGTTGATGGTTGTCCTACTCGGGTTTTCATTGCACATTCATATTTGGCATGGTTTACATCAGCTATTGAGTGGATTCAGCAAGTTGTGCTAGTGCTACAGGAACTACTTGGTGTTGAAAAGGACACTACACAGATCTTCACTTGGGATCCAGGTGGCTAGTGGACAAGCATAGTTGATTCTCCAATTCGGGCATCAAATGTTGTGACAGTTGAGATGGATTGACAGTTGTGAATTGCTTGAGGACAAACAATTTTGGGAAGGGAGGATTGTCATGTCCCCGAATTGGAGGTATGGTGATTTAATTAAATTATTTAATTAAGTTGTCCAAATTATTGATAATTTATGAGGATAGCTTAATTGATGATTTAATTAAATCAAGAGATGTTATTAAATTAATTATTTATTAAGTTATTCCCCTAAAATAAAATATCAAAGGGATGACTTATTATTTAATTAATTTAATAATAAAAAGTGACTTAAGTGACTTAATAATAATAATAATAAAGTAATAAAGTCACTTAAGGAATATTTTTGGAATCTTCTAGAAGTCTCTTGGTGATGAGGTTGAAAAAGTATAAAAAGAGGCTTGGGCTATGCATTTGGACATCTTGAGTTGCAAACACTTTTCTACTACACTGCTGAAGCTGAATGTTTAGCTTATTGTTTTCCAGTCTTCATTTGTGAAATACCAAACCTAGCTAGTTAAGTGCCAATTTCGGTTGTGCAACACCAACCCTAGTTGGATAGTGGAGGAAGATACTTTAGTCTTTCTCATTGGACTTATTGCAATCATTGGAGGTCATTTTTAGAGAGATTTATGAGATATTTTGAGGTCTGTAATTTTGCTTCAATCTACAGACCAGCCATGGAAGGATTAGCATTTTCATTCATTACTCTTCATTGAAGCTTCATCTCTTTGTGGGTATTGGAGGGATCACTTTCTCTTGCGAAGACAATCATTTCTATAACAATTTTGGAAGCCAATACTGCTGTATTTATTTTTCTAAAAAGTTGCCAGGCAAACCAAGGGCGACCTCTTGGCAAGGGGGCGATTTTAGTTTTGGAGGCACAATAAATTCCAATAAAATTTGTGTGGCATTTATTTTAAGACAGAAGGAATTGACATTTTCTTGAAGGACAAAATTCCAACTTCATCAAGAGAACAAGCTTATTTGTAGGTCTTGCTACAAAACCCGGGGTTCTTCATTTCGAAGTTATTTTTTGTTTAGTGTCTCATTTACATTAGGGATCATTTCTTTGGTATAATCTGACACATCATGCTTAATGTAATTACAATCCCATAGTATAGAACAAATCAAATTGCATATGTAAAGGGTATCATGAGTAGCCTGGTAATTCGGCATTGATAGTTTCAATCATATCCTATATTGTAATAAGTTTGATTGCACTTCATCTCTGACTTGTAATCGTTTCTATTTCATTTACCCAATATCATATTGGAGATAAGGAACATTTGGTCATTTATTTGACAAAATGTCTTTACATGTAATTGCATTACTTTGTGTTAGTTTTCATGCCAAGTGTTTGTGAAAATGCCTCTTGGCTGTAGGTATGCATGTGCATTTAGAAATTCATGTATATGCATTTGAAAAAATACAAAAAGAGCTGAATATCATTTTAATTACTTGCTTAGTCATCTTTACATTCATTTTCAAGCATTCTACATCATTTACAAGCATCAAAAACCACTCTACAACAAACTGAAAACAAAATCAGCAACCAAGAAGGTTACAAGACAAGTGTTTGACAAAATTACTAAGGCTGCAAATCAGTGTTTTCATATTAGATTTGGTCAAGCACTTTACAGCAGGGTCTTGATGAAACTCTCCTTCTAGGAGTTACAGCCACTTCAAAGGTGAGAAGTGTGGGATCTCCTTGCGCAATTATTTCAAGGTACAAAAAAAGTAATAACAGTTTGCTTACAAATAATTAGAAAAGATTTTGAAATTTTACAAATGTCTAATTCATAAAGTTTAGGAGATTTTCTTACTCATAATTAATTAAATGAAATCAAATTGTGAGGTTATGACTAACCAAAAAATTGTAGATCTAAAATATTTTAAGAAGTTTGCCTTCAAAATATGATCTTGCAATTATAGCAATTGAAGATCTAATGACTTTATCTGTAGATGAGCTTATGGGTTCATTGTACACACATTAGCATGGAATAAGTAAATCTACAAAGGAGCCACTAGATCAAAATTTCATGAGCAATGTATCCATGAAAGAAAAAGAAGCAACATCCTGCACAAAGAGGAAGACGTAGAAATTCAAGAGGAAGAGGAGGGCGTTTTCTACAAAGAGGAAGAGGAAGAGGTAGAACACATTCTTAGCAAAGAGGGAGAGGTTTTCAAGGTATGATAAATCATTTACTCAATTTTATTACTATCAAAAGTATACAAAATTTACATCTAAATGTAGAAGAAAGATTGTAGATAAAAGTAAACAAGAAGCCCAATATGCAAATGAAGGTGAAGGGGAGGAAGAATATGTATTGCTAACATGTAGCTCAAAAGAGGGAATAAATGAAGACAAATGGTATGTTTATAGCAGGTGGAGTAATCATATGACATGCCGCAAAAAGATATTTCAGGATTTGGATGAGTCCAACAAATAAGAAGTCGAGATGGGAAATAATACTACACCAATCATCAAGAAATGGAGGATATTAATTACAACAAAACAAGGTGAGAAAAGATATATTGGTGATGTATTGTATATACTAGGCTTAAAGCATAACTTGTTAAATGTAGGTCAACTTGTGCAAAGAGGCCACACTATCAAATTTGAAAATGGTGCATGCATTATTGTTGATCATAAAAACAAGTTGATAATCAAAATACCCATGATTGCTAATAAGATGTTTTATTTTAACATTAGAAACAATATGCATTTAAGTTTCAATGCTCTTGTAAAAGACACATAGTGGCTATGTGTTAGGGTTAGAAATGGCAAATATCTAACAATTAAATGTAGATCTATATAATAAATAGAGAAACTAAAACACACACAGAATAAATCATAACACATAATTTAACGTGGTTCACCTAATCCGAGCTACATCCACCAAACCACAGCCATCCAATACTTTTATTATCCAGTGTAAAACCTATTACAATCTTGCGAATAATCGTGTTTTTCATCATACTGAAAATACCCATCTGAACTCCTTTTATCAAGCTTAGAAGCTTCCAGATTTTTTGGGTTCTACAAAATCGGATTTTTCCTTTTTTCATTGATTTTTCCCTTTTTCGGTGATCACATGAAAAGGTAGGAAGAAAATTTTCTCGGGGGGCTGCGTAGAACCCAGCACGAGAACGCCAATAGCCCAGACCACAGCTGGCAAGGATAAGAACAGGTGTCTGATATACCATGGGCTATATAGTATAGCATGATGATTTATACATACCAACAATCTCCCCACTTGGTGATCACGAGATGACAACTGCGCAAATCTGATCCCCTTTGGAAATAGAGTACCTTGGACCACATTTGCTACATTTGTTATGCTTGAATTCAGCAGCAGAAGACCAACCCGAGAGGCGAAGAGACCGACTTCTCCCTTAATCACTGCCTTTGTAAACATATCTGTTGGATTGACATATATATGTATCTTGTCCAACTTGACATGTCTATCCTCCAACACTGACCGAATGAAGTGATATCTCAATTGTATGTGTTTTGTTTTAGAGTGCAAGGTGGAATTCTTTGCAAGATGTATATCACTCTAGATGTCTATAAACAATTAATTTCTAGCTTGTTGTTTTCCCAACTCATCCATGAAAGGAGTTGCAGCCATATGTATCCTTTGCAACCCACGATCGCGGCAACATGCCTCTGCCTGTGGTGGATAAAGGAAACCACCTTACATGTCGGTGAAATCCAACTCGCTGATGTCCCACCAACTGTAAATACATAACCTGTGGTACTCCGCTGGTATCTATATCCCCTGCCAAATTTGAGTCAACATAGCCTTTTAAATCAGTATTAGAGCCCCCAAAACATAGACAATTATTGGATGTACCTCTCAAGTATCTGAGAATCCATTTTACTGCATTCCAATGCTCAACTCCGGGATGACTCAAATACCTGCTAACAACTCCTACAACATGTGCAATATCCGGTCTCGTGAATACCATGGCATACATCAATACTTCGACTGAAGCATATGGTACCTTGGACATTTTTCTTCACTCCTCTTGTGTCTTTGGACCTTTTATATCCTTGAATCAATTTAACATGACTAGACAAAGGTGTCTTGGCGAGCTTTTTGCATTCTCCATATATAGAAATCTCTGCAACACCTTTTCAACATAATTAGCCTGAGATAAAAACAATTTTCTGTTTTTCCTATCTCTACAAATTTTCATACTAAGGATTTGTTTTGCTGCCCCCAAATCCTTCATAGCAAAAGAATTTGCTAACTGTTGTTTTAACTCACTTATATGATCCATGTTAGACCCAGCTACAAGCATGTCATCAACATATAAACATAAAATAATGTAGCTGTCATTATCCAACCTCTTAAAATAAACACAATGGTCAGAATTACACCGACTGTAGCCTTGCTCAGCCATAAAACTATCAAATTTTGAGTACCATTGCCGAGGTGCTTGCTTCAAGCCATATAAACTTTTCTTGAATCTACACACTAGTTTCTCCTTACCTTTGACCTCAAATCCTTGTGGGTCCCGTATATATTTCCTCTTCAAATCACCATGGAAATTTGTTTTTAACGTAATTTGTTCTAGATGCAAATCTTAGTGACCACAATACTTAAAACAATATGAATAGAAGTCATTTTAACAACGGAGAAAAATCTCATCAAAATAAATACCATTTTTATGTGCAAATCCCTTTACAACTAATCGGCTTTAAATATTTTCTTACCTCCATCCTCCTCTTTGATCCTATAAACCCATTTGTTTGGTAAAGCCTTTCTACCTGGAGGAAACTTGCATAATTCCCAAGTCTTATTTTTAAGAAAGGAGTCCATTTCTTCTTCCATTCCATGCTCCCACTAAACCTTGGTATCCACCTGCATAACTTCATCATAATATTCCGGTTCACCAGCATCAGTTAACAAAATAGTATACAAAGAGGGAGAGAATCTTTCTGGAGGTCTACTTATTCTTGAAGATCGTCTAACAGGAGTTTGTGGTATTTGTTGCTGTTGTTGTTGCCCAGCATGAGGAACCACTAAAACATCATTGTTTGGAATATCATCCAACACAGCATAATTATTTTCTTTCTTCTCATGCTGCAACAACAGATCTTTGTACAACACCTTCTCATTGAATATGACATCCCTGCTTCTCACAATTTTCTGATTTTCAAAATCCCAAAGCCTATAACCAAATTCATCAATTCCATATCCAACAAATACACATTTCTTTGATTTTACATCAAGCTTGGTTCTATTTTCAGAATCTACATGTGCAAATGCTTCACAAGTGAAGGTTTTGAGAAAAGAATAACTCACCTTCTTACCTTTTCCATGCTTCCTGCGGGAATACCACAACCCAAAGGATTAAGAGGGACCTCTATTAATTAAATAAACAAACCGGTGTTTCACGGTCTACGCCCACATTTTTTTAAAGGCATTAACATGCAATCTCGCATAGATGCATTACGCGCTCCATTATTGTTCTATTCATGCGCTCAACCACTCAATTTTCCTATGGAGTCCTTGGAACCGTTTTATACCTACGAATACCATTAGAGGAACAATAATCTTCAAACTCTTTACTGCAATACTCACCACCATTATTAAATCTAAAACATTTTAACTTTTTCGGAGTCTCATTCTCAACCAAGCTTCTTCGTTTCTTAAAAGTTTCAAATACTTTAGATTTCTTCCTAAGGAAAAAAATCCATACCTTCCTTGTTACATCATCAATAAAAGTGACATAATACCAAGAGCCACTGAGTGAAGATACTTGATTTGGTCCCCATACATCTGTATGCACAAGCTCAATTTCTCATCTTTCTTTTGCTTCCCAATCGCTTGAAGCTAACTCTCTTTTGTTTTCCATACACTGCTCAATCCATATTAACACGACAGATTTTGGTAAAACATTATTTGAATGAAGTACTTTCATACCTTTTTGCACTCCTTATGCCCAAGTCTATTATGCCTGATCTTTGATTGATCCACGGTAGTTGTATGATCTTCTGCTAAAGCTCGCAACAAGCTGTTCTGAACATTGACCTTTTGCTGTAACAATTAAAATTAGAAGAGCGGTATGAGCGCAATACAAATATATAAGGTGCCTACTTTCACACCTTTGCTATCACTAAGGCATCCTTTGTGACCTTCCAATTTTTATCACTAAATGTAACAACACAACCTTCATCATCTAGTTGCCCTGCTGAAATTAAATTTCTGCTTAACTTTGGAACATGCCTTACCTCACATAGTAGCCAATGATTCCCATTCTGCAACTTAATCTTGATTCTTCCCTTTCCAACAATTTGACAAGGTTCGTTATCTCCTAAATAAACCAGCCCAAAATCCCCTTGGACATAATCAAGAAAATAACTTCTATGGGGGGTAGCATGAAATGAAGCCCTTGAATCTAACACGCAAGAATCATCAGCATTATCAAGGGAAAGAATCAAAGCATCTTCATCAGATTTATTACTTACCACATTTGCCTCTTGCTTCCTTCTTTTTGTCTCCTTTGTTTTAAAGGATACAACAATCTTTCTTCAAATATTTTGGCTTACCACAGTACTAGCAATCCCTCTTGTCCCTAGATTGGGACTTTCTATCCTTTAATTTTCCTCGTGACTTCCCACGATTTTCAGAATTGTTTCCTCTCCTTTGTTCTGCCCCTGCTTTATGCATTCAAAACACTTCTTGATGTGGATGTCCCACCTGAGCTTTTCCTACAAATTTCTTTGCTCAAAATAACACCAACAACATCATCAAATTTCAGTAATGACCGAGACCCGAGAAGCGGGGAATTGCTAACAGCCATTACCAAGCTATTCCGGTTTTAGGCAAAGAACCGCGGAATCAAAAGAGCCTAACTTCTTCATCAAAGTTTACTTTTACCAAAGTTAATTGACTAGTGACGTGTTAGAAACTCATTTAAATGTTGATGGTGGCCACCTTCTACCATTTTCATATTAAATAAACGCTTCATAAGAGATACCTTATTGGCGGAAGGCTTTTCATATAACTTTTTCAGGGTTTCCATCAACTCTTGAGTTGTCTTTGCTTTTGTAATATTGAACGCCACCGTTGTACTAGGCATAAACGAATACTGCTAAGAGCCTTTCTATCCAAGATCTCTCAGTCCTCATCTGACATTGTTGCAGGTTTCTTGGTTTCCCTTCCAATGGCCACCATAAATCCTTCTGATAGAGATAGTCCTCCATCTGCATCTTCCATAACTGATAGTTTTTCCCATTAAACTTTTCAACCTTCTTACCCTCATCTGCCATTGCTCCCACTCAACCGTGAGATCTTTCCTACAGACGATAATCGAAACACAACCTGCTCTGATACCACTTGTTAGGGTTAGAAATGGCAGATATCTAACAATTAAATGCAGATCTATATAATAAACAAAGAAACTAAAACACACACAGAATAAATCATAACACGGATAATTTAACGTGGTTCACCCAATCGAGCTACATCCACCAAACTGTAGCCATCCAATATTTTTATTATCCAGTGTAAAACCTATTACAATCTTGCAAATAATCGTGTTTTTCATCATATTGAAAATACCCATCCGAACCCCTTTTATCACGCTTAGAAGCTTCCAGATTTTTTGGGTTCTACAAAATCGGATTTTTCCTTTTTCGATTGATTTTTTCCTTTTTCGGTGATCACGCGAAAAAGTAGGAAGAAAATTTTCTCGAGGGTTGGGGTGATCCCACAAAGCTGGTTTACAATTTTTGAGAGGATCTGATTTTTGTTGAAATCACATATTTTTAGAAAATATAATGATTTAAGCCTTAAAAAGTTCCATTTAAAGCATTCCAATTGAAGAGGGTTTGATCAAACTGCCTTAAATCAAACCCCCTTGGATAGAACCCCACTAGTTTTAAACCATACCTATAACGGAGTCTCCTTTACACCTATCAAAATGCTGATAAAAACCCACTTTTGATTTACCTTTTGGGGGATCAAATGAACTCATTTAAAATTTATTTTTGGTAAGTATGTAGTCCTTATTATAAGCTTCCCAAAAAGTATAATTTTAAATAAATTTTATTTTATTATTATATTTATTTTTTACTTCTCGTGAATGTAGGTTTTTCACTAAAAATCAAGCTCTTTGCTCTTCACATGTGGAAAAATAGCAGATTATCAAAAAAAAAATATAAAAAATATGGGTGCACCAGATATTGAAGTCCTTGATCCAATAAAGAGAAAAAAATTGAATTTTGATACATACAAAAAAAGTTACGCATTATATGGTCGCGCTATGTCTGAATTATAATTGGTTTGACTTTGAAACTTGATTAAAGAAAAAACATTCAATAAAAAAACTATATAACGAAGTGGAAGCACTAGATATAAGAGTTACAAATCTAAATTCAAAAGAATTAGAATTTTATCCTTCATGGAAAAAAATTTGTGTGTTATACGGTGAGCGTCACTTTTTAAAAATGTTGTTTTCTGAAAAAAATTAGTTTTCGAGGGAGATGGAAAAATAAGTGCAATTTGATTCCAAAATTTTTGAAAAAAATATATTTAGAATCTATAGACAAAATTTCATTAAACTCTAGTTTGCATCATCTTCAAATTCCTCATGGTTTAGCCACTATAGGTGACCGAAAGTGAAGATTTAGTTACAAAAAATTATTTCAGTGTCCAGTTTGGCCAAAAATTGTAAACCACTATTGTGGGATCACCTGCTGCCGCCCTCGAACCCCCGCCTGGGGCTCGGCCCCGCCCCGCCCCGGACCCCGACAAGGATAGGGGCTGGGGTGTACAGTATACCATGGGCTATACAGTATAGCATGATCAGTCACCACATACCAACACTATGGCATCTTAGATTTGGTTATTTGAATTTTGGTGGACTAAATCTTTTGTATAGAAAGAACATGGTAATAGGTTTACCATTTATCCAAAGACTAGATGAAGAATGTGAATGATGCATTATTGGAGAGCATCATAGAGAACCCTTTGTAGTAATTTATTTTTGGAGAACTTCAGAGCCATTGGAGCTAGTACACTCATGTGGACCAATTGAAGTTGATTTATATTGGGAATAATGAAAACATGCTTAGAGAATTTTTAGTGACAATGAAGAGTGAATTTGAGATGATTGATCTTGCTTTGTTGCATTATTATCTTAGTCTTGAAGTAACTCAAAATAGTGATGGGATTATAATTTCATAAGAAAAGTATACAAATGATATTTTGAAAAGGTTCACGATAGAAAATAGAAAACCAACAATTACACCTATTGTCATGGGTGTGAAGTTGAGCAAAAAAGATGAAAGCAAAAAGGTAGATTCTACTTTGTATAAAAGTTTGGTTGGATGCTTAATGTACTTAACTACAACAAGACTAGATATCATGTATCCAATAATTATATCCATCTACAAGCAAGTAAAAGAATACTCAAGTAAGTGAAAGCGACTACAAATCATGAATTTTTTTATGAAAAGAATGGTGTTTTGAAGTTAACTATTTATACAGATAGTCATTGAGTAGGAAACCCATATGATAGAAAAATTACTTTAGAGTATGCTTTTACTCTTGGTTTAGGTGTAATTTCATGGTCTTCAAAGAAGCAACCCATTGCTGCATTGTTCTTAGCAAACACAGAATATGTGGCATCCACTTCAGCAAGTTGTCAAGTAGTTTGGTTACGAAAGATGCTCGAAGCATTAATGCAGCCATAAATGAAAGAAACAATTATATTATGTGATAATCAATCAGCCATTGCACTTTCTAAAAATCAAGTCTTCCATGGAAGAGAAAAGCACAAAGAAATCAAATTTCACTTCATCGGAGAATTGGTTAAAAATAAAGAAATCAAACTTTCTTATTGTAGGTCGAAAGATCAAGTTTGCTCACATTTTGACAAAGCCTTTGAAGGAAAAATCTTTCAATAGACTGAAAAATCTTTTAGGAATGAGAAACTGTCCCACAAATCAGATTTTAGCAAGGATATTAAAATAAAATAAAAATTTGTTTTGGAACCATTCATTGGTTCTAATGGTTCTATAACTACTTGTTGATAACTCTTAGTTGTAATTGTTATTTTATGGTTTATATTTCACAATTTTAACAATAAAGAATATTATATATTATCTGCCTCTCATTGTTTTTATCACAGTTTTATGGTTGATGTGTTTTTCATAATTTTTGGTTTACTTATACAATTTTTCTGGTAATGTTTCTTTTCCATTTTCTAACAATTTTAGTTGTAATGGAATTTAGGTATTATTTTTTTTGTTGGAAATAATGTTTGTTTGTGGAATGTATTAAAAAAGATTTAGTGATAAAGATTACATTTATTCAATATTCCAGAAGATGGAAACATCTAGATTTTTCATCCAAAAATCATCAAATTGTTATGTAATTTTCTATTCAATAATATATTGAAGTGTTTCTTATTTGCTTTAGTCTCATATATTTTATCTTAAATATTTTATTTATTCAATATGGTAGCAGAGCCCTTTTAAATCTTGGGGTGTAATTTGTGGTTTTTGTAGTGTTGACTTTGAACTATGTAGGTTGACACTCCAAGTACATATGAGGAAACAAAAGGAAAAGAAGAAACACCAATTTCATGGAACAACAAGAAGCAAGCAACAATATCACTATCATCTAAAGGAAAAAAAAGAAACACCAATTTCATGGAACAACAAGAAGCAAGCAACAATATCATTATCATCTACAGAAGTTGGATATCTTGGTTCATCAAAGGCATCTCAAGAAGCATTATGGCTCAAAAGACTACTGGAAGAAACACAACATCCATAAGTTTGTCCAACTACTATATTTTGTGATAATTAAAGCACTATCAAATTAGCAAAAAAATCCATTATATCATGCTAAATCGAAGCATATAGAAGTACATCATCATTTTGTTCATAATTTGAAACAAAGTCAAGAAGTGGAGTTAAAATTTTGTGGAACAAAAAATCAAGTTGCTGATATATTTACAAAAGCATTGTCTCAAGTAAAGTTTGTCAAATTTAGAAATTTGTTAAATCTCAAGGGAGTTGCTATTTATTATTTCTTTGTAATTATCCTCTCTAAATAAACATGATGGGGGGGTTTTGGAAATAATGTTTATTTGTGGAATGTATTAAAAAAGCTTCAGTGATAAATATTACATTTATCCAATATTCTAGAAGATGGAAACATCCAGATTTTTCTCTTTTTGGGATGTCTCTTAGTCTTTCTAAAATATTCTAGAGATTTCGATGAATCTATAAATATAACAACAACGATTCCATTGTAATCATCCAAAAATCATCAAATTGTTATGTAATTTTCTATTCAATAATATATTGAAGTGTTTCTTATTTGCTTTAGTCTCATATATTTTATCTTAAATATTTTATTTATTCAATAGTTTTCATCCCTTTTTGTTAAATTTTTATCAATTGTTCTAAATTTTTATCCTGATTTTGTGTGTGCATGGTTTCTCCATTTGTTGGATTAGTTGACTTTGTTACAACAATATTGTTTTCCAATGGTTTGATAGAGTTAATTTGAAATTTTCAGTTGTAATGGATATTGATCCTCAAGAGGAGCATCATAATTATAGTGATTACAGTGAATCCTTTGTAATGATCAAAAGTGTTATGTCATGATTTTCTTGTCGAGATAGGAAAAATTATCAATCCATGCCTAAGATGTCTAGAATATGGAACAAGCTATTCATAGAGATGCCTAGACTATGGAGCCTTCTCAGCTTATAGCTTTGAGGAAACCCACCCTTTAATAATAACAGTGATCGGAGTGACAAGTAATTGTCTTTCTTGTCAACAATTTCCTCTTCATAGCGTTCTCTAGTCTTACGTGTTAAGATTTCAATGCTTCAGAGAAAAAGATAATTCTGATACTTCTTTTGTATAATTTATTGTGTCTTGTGTTAAAAGCTTTTTGGGAATGGCGCCAGCAAATATATACAGTTTTTTTATGTATGCAATGTATTGATTTTGTAAATGATTTTTTTTTTTCTTCTTTCAATTGTCTTTTTTATTCTCAGTTGGTATTTTTGTCAGAGATTTTTTTATTTTTCCATTTAAAATTGTTGGATTTTTTTATGCAATGAATGGGAGATGAGTAGAGGAAAATTTTTAGACATTGTCTAATGTTTCATTTTCAGAAAATGTGGAAGTGTTCTGGTGGGTAGGTGGCATTTTGGAGAGCAGTTCACGTGGTTTGTGTCTATTAGCACATTTTGCATACATGCCTAATTAGGAGTTCAGAAATGTAGTGACTCAAACACCAGATATTTTTAGATCTAATTTTCATTTATTGTGAATAGATTCAACTGCAAAGATTTCTGCTTTGTTAGGGTTACATAATATTTTTCCTGCAAACTGTACGTATTTTCCTCAACGGTGCAGTTGACTCACCTCCTTCCGACAGGCCGAAGTCGCTCAACGCAGGTCGAAGTCACTCGAAGCACGTGCAAAGGCACCCTTTACAGGACCATGAGGTCTAGAATCATGAGGTGTGCTTACTTGCCATGGTTTGGGTGTTGTACATTGATTGTTAACCAGGCTACCAATTCGTCAATGCATCATAATGAAATCTAATGAAGGCGAAAAACACAAACAACCCTCATCAAATAGCAATAAACACACAGACTGCAAAGCAACTTGTTTAGCTTGTTGTGCATTCATTTTGAAGATTTCTAAAATTTTCTGATTTTATTTTCAGTGGTGGTTTTGTGTTTTTCTGGCTTCTGATTTAGTATATGGAAATCTTTTAACTTGCTCCTTACTAAAGAAAAGGGTTTTACTAGTTATTCCATCTGCCATTTTCACTGGAAGATTGGTACATAGTTTAATCTGGATCAAATTGACATAGGTAGTCCAGCACTTTTATGAAGCGATTTTCCTATACAGTTATTGCTGCACTGTGAAGGTTAGGTTAAATCTCATATAAATAAAATAACATTTTGTGACCACGATTCTGCCAGTAACATTCTTCTGCATATAGGCTATTTGTTCAGTTAAAAGTTACCTATTTATTTGTTTGATTTTTGAACATGTTATTTTATAGATCTCTTCATTGTGAGCAGGTCATGGAATTGGCTATCCATATCACCGAAAGAAATCCATCAGTGCTAGCACAATAATAGGTAAGAAATGTTCATTTGATTTCAAAATATGTTGGTTGCTCACGCATCGCAACCAAGCAGTACCACTAAGTTATAAATTAATTTTCATAACAGATATACCATTTACATCATTTCTGTGAGCAAGTGAGCTACCATTTTCTTTGAACATCTATTTGTGGAGATATTTAACAACTTGTTTAGTGACAAGTAAATCTTAACCATTTTTTTCTTGTCATAACAAGCTTAATTACTGAACAGAACACAGATAGATTTGCATTCGAAATTTTGTAGTGACCCATTATCAGGATGACTGAAAAGATTAGATTACAGATTTAGCAGCTTATAATAGTTAATCAATTTCATCTAACACATTTTAATATAGTTCACGCTCTTGAGATTGGACTTAGCAGGTCCACTTCAGGCTTGGATTCAGACATAAATTTGATAAAGCTTTGTAAATTAAATTCAGTAAACTTGTTCAAATTATACTGTTCAGTTCTTGCCTCTAAAGGAAAATAATTTCAATTATGTAGGTACCAAATTGATATTGAACATCCTCAATCAAGAAAATCTGACAAAGCTCAATCAAAATTTATGAAAACATTGAGTAAAATCACTTTTAATAAACCCTCCATGCTCCAAATCCTTTTTTTCTCTTGTTGGTGTTGGATAAAAATTTAGATTTTACAATGAGAGATAGAAGAGCAGCTTGCCAGTTTTAAGTTACTCTTTCCTTTTGGTTGGGTGTAATATATACAGCGTTAAGAGTAGATGAACAGCTGCAATGGAGAGAGCTCACTCAAAATTTCGGAAGCTCTGAATATTTAAAAAGCTTAAAAGGATCTTCTATTTTTTGTTTTCCCCTGCCCTGTTTCAAATTGTGAACATATATAGTCTACCAACACATCAAAATTTTCTTCTTGAGTATATAAATCGTTCTGTCTAAGTGAATTTTATTTAGCCTGATTCTAATGATTCGGCAAATCATAAATTTTTACTGTTTGTTTACATTAACACCATATTCCCTGTTCGTTGCAGATGGTAGTATTGCAGCGCTGGGAGTGGTTGCAACTATTCTGCGTTAAATTAGAGCCAAAGTGGAACATAGAGGACCATGAATTGTGACTTTTAAGCATTGAATTGTGACATCATTAATGCACTATTCCAATCAAACACTGTTAAAAGCTTAACCTCTCACTACTAATTGTTGCTGATACAGGATATTATTCTCGAACAAAACAACAAATGGATCACACTAAAACTTCCTGACGTTATCATAATCATATGATTTACATACTTAATTTTGCCTTCTGGGTACTACACTTTTCAGCCATTGGCATGCGATATAGAATTTCAGCAATGTTTACTGTTTTCTATATTGCAATCTCGATGATAATATCAATCAAACATGGTATGGGTATGAAGTTGAACTTTCATTTTTCCTTAAAATTTGTTTTGGTTTTCAAATTAGTAATTTGAGGTAACTTTGTTTTTGATAAAGGGTAAAACGGGTTTTACAGGGACCCAAAACCACAAAGTTTACAACATAAAAGATAGGAAAGAACCTTCTAACAACATGCACTTTTTAGGGCATGAAAATCTGGATCAATACATTAGGAGAAATAACAATCTTTGTGTTTGCTTGTAAACTAAAATATAAAACTATATATATGTTTTCTTTTTTCAAGATATGTAAAACAAGAGCATAAAAAACATGACACTTTTTCAGACTATGATACTTGTCTGACTTGAGTTAATTTATAATATATGGCTTAAGTCGCAGTTAGTTCTTCAGAATGTTCTAAAATCAAAGATGATGCTGACTATTAGTTGTAAGCTAGATGGTCGTAGAATTTGTTTATGCTTATTGACATATGTCCCATTGAGGATATATAAGAGATAATGAAATTTCAAAATGTACCATTCTTAGTCGAAAACATGGTATGCATCATCGAGGCCGCCTATCATCCCAATCATTTATTTTTGAAGTTTGAAATTGTTGATATTGTCCAGTCATTTCATTTTAGAATGTCATGGTGATCAGAAGGTGCAAGCTGTGAATTTCAAGCTCCAAAAGAATAAAGCATGATCAAGATTGGCAATTACTTGCTGGGTTACTAGCGGTGGGGCTTGATGGTTTTCGTTTCCTTTTTCTAGGGAATTGTCATCTTGACTTGCATCCTATAAGAGATGATGCAAGAGGCTACTCCCCTCTGCTTAACAACTCAATTCACAATCCACAAAACGATATCACACCGCAGCCATTCAACAACTCAATCAATTACAAGCAAACATCAATTTTATTAGAACAATTTCAAATTACATTTAAATGACTTTTCTTGATTTTTATCTTCTCAAACAGTCAATCTGCTCGTTCTTTGTTTCCTCTCCTTCACCATGTGCTTCTGTATTTTGCTTACTCAATCACTCTGTCTACATGCTTCACATGAGCCTTACTGTGGCTCTGCTACTATACGGTTTCTATTTTCCCGTGTTACACCTTTGCACAACATGTTTTATCTCAGTCAGATATCTTTCCCTTAATGTTGCCCCTAGCAGAGTATTTTAAGCCTGCACCTTGTCTTCTTACTCTTTTTTCTCTTTCACTCGCTGCCCCCTGTTCAATCGAGTTTATACATTATCTTTCATGCAGCCCGTTATTCTTATTCTCACGGCCTTCCTTCACTAATCATCGGTCTGCTATTTACCTTGGCCGATACTCTCTCCCCACCTGCTCTTTCTCTTGCATACGGGCTTTTATGCTTCGCCCCAACTTCTGGGCTCCTCCCCACGCGCTGCCTTGTGTTCTCTGTTTGATGCCTCTCTATCTCCCTTTGACCTACACCCCTTGTGCCGCTTCCTATCATCTTCTCAACTTGGCGCCACTTTGTTCTGTTATAAATCTGCATTTAAATAATAAGATGTCGATTCTCCTCTCTTTTTCTTGGTCGCCCCTTTTGTGTTCCCCTCTCATATTTTAATCTGCATACAAGGTGTGCCTGTTTAATTCTGTCTATTAATTTGAATTTAAAATGTCTTTTCATTTTCAAATGCAGTCCTCAGACGTCCTCCTAGCTGGCGGCCCTTTAGGTTCATTTTCCATTTCCTTTCTTGCCCATTTCCAAACTCAACAGATTCTTTCTTCCTCGTAGACCATGCTACGAGTATAAATGGTATCGGCTAATATGACTCGACAAACAAATAATAGAGTCGTTATGCTTCAACAATGCTGCAGCACAAGAGAGCCATACTGACCAAAGAGCACAAGAGAGCCACATAGATTTGATTTTGATTTCTGGAACTCCATGAATCAGGTGAGCATATAGAATGTACCATAAAGGAGTCTCGAGAAAAATAAATGGGAAAACAAATAATTTGAAAGAATAGTGTTAGGAGGCTGAAACTTCGAAATGCAGAACAAAAGATGACGTTTTGCCATTCAATGACAAAACATTATGAAACCTTTTTCAGATTTGAACTGAACTTCGGATTAGACCACACTTCAAAATGCAACAAGAAAACGAGACCAAACTAAAATTGCGGAAAACAAACTAATAATGTTTTTGATTGGTGCTGATCACCTGTCTGCACGGGTGCTCCTGCACCAAGAGAGCTGATATTTAACTATTTCAATTTTTGACTTATGAGGATACTATAATATTTATTGCAGTTTTCTGAATTTTTATCTACAGATATACGCCACTTTATTCGTGTTTCCTTTCTCAATTAGAGGAAACATAGAGTGGTATATCCTGAACCAAATTATCCTTACTGAATTGGTATAAGGGTCTCTATCCTTATTGATGCATCCTTGGATTAGACACATTGCTATTTAAACCTGCGATATCTGGATTGCTCATTTGATATCATAAAAGCACAATGAGAAGCCTTAAGTGTTTTTTGAATACTTGAGCATGTAGCAGCAATTACTTAAAAACTCCAAGATAGAAAAGAGCTTCTTCATTGGAAATAGTGGCAAAGCCTTTATAAGAAATTACTTGCATAACTATATAATTTTTCGATATAAAATATGTCAATTTCCTAATGTGATTTTCATTTCTAGTTAACGTAAGTGACCTCTAGGCTCATTTATAAACTAAAATTAGAACTTACAACATCTTATAACATAAGAAGAACCTTAAGCTTCTTCAGCCCCGCTTTTCCCATTTGGTAGGGATTCCAGCTGCAATGTAGCCCTTGTTGTTCAATGTAAACATTGCATATTCGAGAGTTTCATTTATATATTTTTATATAACCTATATTAATCTAATGATTTATATTGAAAAAGCATGCATGAATTTTCAATTTGAGATCATGTCAAGTTTGTAAGGAAACAAATGAGTAGACAACACATTAATGAAAATATTTGACTCAACAAATTCATTGAGCTTCATTTAATACACAAGGTCAAACAAAATCATTGGATTTGAAATATACATAGAGGAAAACAAAATCATTGGATTTGAAATATACATAGAGGAAAGCATCATATCTAGCATTTGAGAATAAACCAATTTTAACTAAATAGTGAGTTTGCTATATATATATCAATTAGAATTTAGTACAACTTTGAGTTATTTCTTGTCAATAACACATAAAGGAATTTCACATGGATGACTAAAGTCAAGCTATATATATATATATATATATATCAATTAGAATTTAGTACAACTTTAAGTTATTTCTTGTCAATAACACATAAAGGAATTTCACATGGATGACTAAAGTCAAGCTACTAAAAATGGATAAATGAATATCAAAGGATATATAAATCATGTCCTAAGGATGAGTTTAACATTAAAAAATAATAAGACTATAGTCCAAGAATCAATAAGTAAACTAATTTGAGACTTTTATAAATTAAAAAATGTCAAGTTTAGATATATCATATAAACATACAAGCTATCACCAATCATCTTGAGGAAAATTAGTTGATGAGAAGAAGATAAGGTAAAAGGGAGTGTAAAGACAAGATTAATAAAATTTAAATACCTAATAGATTTAAAATATTGAAATGGTAAAAATATCGATGCAATGATTTTGTGAATAGAATGATGCCAAATATTATCATATTATTGAGAACCTATATTTTATCAAAAGAAAGAAGAAAAATCTAAGCAGATTTGTACAAACCATGCAAGTAGATTTTCCAAAACATATCATTTGGGTAAGTGCATGGATTTGTGACACAAAAAAGGCTCTCAAGATGCCACTATTTTT
>VDFB02118330.1:0-10940 GCA_007258455.2 Sequoia sempervirens | reverse complement strand
TGAGTCATCCCGCAGTTGAGCATTGAATGTAGTAAAAATGGATTCTCGATAGTTGAGAGGTACATCCAATAATTGTCTATGCTTTGGTGGCTCTAATATCGATTTAAAAGGCTATGTTGACTCAGATTTCGCAGGGGATATAGATACCAGGCGGAGTACCACATGTTATGTATTTATAGTTGGTGGGACAACAGTGAGTTGGATTTCACGATTGCAGAAGGTGGTTTCCTTATCCACCACAGAGGCAGAGTATGTTACTGCATCAGAAGCGGCAAAGGAGATGATATGGCTGCAACTTTTCATGGATGAGTTGGGAAAACAACAGGCTAGAAATTACTTGTTTACAGACAGTCAGAGTGCTATACATCTTGCAAAGAATTCTGCTTTGCATTCTAAAAAAAACACATACAGTTGAGATATGATTTCATTCGGTCAGTGTTGGAGGATGGACAGGTCAAGCTGGACAAGATACATACAGATGTCAATCCAACAGATATGTTTAGGAAGGCAGTGACAAGGGAGAAGCTGAACTCCTCTTCAGCTTCGGTTGGTCTTCAAGGTTGAATTCAAGTATAACAGAGCAACAGGGTCCAAGGTACTTATTTCCAGTGGAAGCTGTATTTGCAGCAGTGTCATCCAGGATCAGTCTCCAAGTGGGAGATTGTTGGTATGTGGCAACTGATCATGCTATACTGTATAGCCCATGGTATAATGTACACCCCAGCCCCTATCCTTGCCAGGGTCCGGGGCCAGGTTGGCAGCCCCCGAAAAGCGGGGGTTCGGGGGCGGCAGCCCCCCGAGAAAATTTTCTTCCTACCTTTTCATGTGATCACCGAAAAAGGGAAAAATCAATGAAAAAAGGAAAAATCCGATTTTGTAGAACCCAAAAAATCTGGAAGCTTCTAAGCTTGATAAAAGGAGTTCAGATGGGTATTTTCAGTATGATGAAAAACACGATTATTCGCAAGATTGTAATAGGTTTTACACTGGATAATAAAAGTATTGGATGGCTGTGGTTTGGTGGATGTAGCTCGGATTAGGTGAACCACGTTAAATTATGTGTTATGATTTATTCTGTGTGTGTTTTAGTTTCTCTATTTATTATATAGATCTACATTTAATTGTTAGATATTTGCCATTTCTAACCCTAACACATAGCCACTGTGTGTCTTTTACAAGAGCATTGAAACTTAAATGCATATTGTTTCTAATGTTAAAATAAAACATCTTATTAGCAATCATGGGTATTTTGATTATCAACTTGTTTTTATGATCAACAATAATGCATGCACCATTTTCAAATTTGATAGTGTGGCCTCTTTGCACAAGTTGACCTACATTTAACAAGTTATGCTTTAAGCCTAGTATATACAATACATCACCAATATATCTTTTCTCACCTTGTTTTGTTGTAATTAATATCCTCCATTTCTTGATGATTGGTGTAGTATTATTTCCCATCTTGGCTTCTTATTTGTTGGACTCATCCAAATCCTGAAATATTTTTTTGCGACATGTCATATGATTACTCCACCTGCTATAAACATACCATTTGTCTTCATTTATTCCCTCTTTTGAGCTACATGTTAGCAATACATATTCTTCCTCCCCTTCACCTTCATTTGCATATTGGGCTTCTTGTTTACTTTTATCTACAATCTTTCTTCTACATTTAGATGTAAATTTTGTATACTTTTGATAGTAATAAAATTGAGTAAATGATTTATCATACCTTGAAAACCTCTCCCTCTTTGCTAAGAATGTGTTCTACCTCTTCCTCTTCCTCTTTGTAGAAAACGCCCTCCTCTTCCTCTTGAATTTCTACGTCTTCCTCTTTGTGCAGGATGTTGCTTCTTTTTCTTTCATGGATACATTGCTCATGAAATTTTGATCTAGTGGCTCCTTTGTAGATTTACTTATTCCATGCTAATGTGTGTACAATGAACCCATAAGCTCATCTACAGATAAAGTCATTAGATCTTCAATTGCTATAATTGCAAGATCATATTTTGAAGGCAAACTTCTTAAAATATTTTAGATCTACAATTTTTTGGTTAGTCATAACCTCACAATTTGATTTCATTTAATTAATTATGAGTAAGAAAATCTCCTAAACTTTATGAATTAGACATTTGTAAAATTTCAAAATCTTTTCTAATTATTTGTAAGCAAACTGTTATTACTTTTTTTGTACCTTGAAATAATTGCGCAAGGAGATCCCACACTTCTCACCTTTGAAGTGGCTGTAACTCCTAGAAGGAGAGTTTCATCAAGACCCTGCTGTAAAGTGCTTGACCAAATCTAATATGAAAACACTGATTTGCAGCCTTAGTAATTTTGTCAAACACTTGTCTTGTAACCTTCTTGGTTGCTGATTTTGTTTTCAGTTTGTTGTAGAGTGGTTTTTGATGCTTGTAAATGATGTAGAATGCTTGAAAATGAATGTAAAGATGACTAAGCAAGTAATTAAAATGATATTCAGCTCTTTTTGTATTTTTTCAAATGCATATACATGAATTTCTAAATGCACATGCATACCTACAGCCAAGAGGCATTTTCACAAACACTTGGCATGAAAACTAACACAAAGTAATGCAATTACATGTAAAGACATTTTGTCAAATAAATGACCAACAAACTCCTTATATCTCCAATATGATATTGCAATGAAATAGAAATGATTACAAGCTGTAGATGAAGTGCAATCAAACTTATTACAATATAGATATGATTGAAACTATCAATGCCGACTACCATACTCATGACAGCCTTACATATGCAATTTGATTGTTCATAATATGATTGTAATTACATTGCTATGATGCTGATTATACCAGCAAATGATCCCTAATGTAATGAGACACTAAATGCAAAATAACTTCATAAATGAAGAACCTGGTTTTGTAGCAGCACCCACAAATAAGCTTGTTTCTCTTTGATGAAGCTGAATTTGTCCTTCAAGAAAATGTGTCGACCCTTCTCTATGCCCAGCAATGCCTCACAAATTTAATTGGGATTTATTGTGCCTCCAAAACTAAAATTGCCCCCTTGCCAAGAGGCCGCCCCTGGTTTTGCCTGGCAACTTTTTAGAAAAATAAATATAGCAGTATTGGCCTCCAAAATTGTTATAGAAATGATTGTTGACCTCAAAGCAATTGATCCCTCCAATACCCATAAAAAATTTGACCACTTATTTGTGAGCTGGGAATGAAAATGCAAATTCCTCCATGGCTGATTTGCAAACTAAAGCAAAATTACAGACCTCAAAATATCTCATAAATCTCTCCAAAAATGACCTCCAATGATTGCAATAAGTCCAATGAGAAAGACTGAAGTATCTTCCTCCATTATCCAACTAGGGTTGGTGTTGCACAACCGAAATTGGCACTTAACCAGCTAGGTTTGGTCTTTCAAAAACGAAGACTGGAAAACAATAAGCTAAACATTCAGCTTCAATAGTGTAGTAGAAAAGTGTTTGCAACTCAAGATGTCCAAATGCATAGCCCAAGCCTCTTTTTATACTTTTTCAACCTCATCACCAAGAGACTTCTAGAAGATTCCAGAAATATTCCTTAAGTGACTTTATTACTTTATTATTTTATTATTAAGTCACTTAAGTCACTTTTTATTATTAAATTAATTAAATAATAAGTCATCCCTTTTGATATTTTATTTTATGGGAACAACTTAATAAATAATTAATTTAATAACATCTCTTGATTTAATTAAATCATCAATTAAGCTATCCTCATAAATTATCAATAATTTGGACAACTTAATTAAATAATTTAATTAAATCACCATACCTCCAATTCGGGGACATGACAGTCCTCCCTTCCCAAGATTGCTTGTCGTCAAGCAATTCACAACTGTCAATCCATCTCAACTGTCACAACATTTGATGCCCGAATTAGAGAATCAACTATGCTTGTCCACTAGCCACCTGGATCCCAAGTGAAGATCTGTGTAGTGTCCTTTTCAACACCAAGTAGTTCCTGTAGCACTAGCACAACTTGCTGAATCCACTCAATAGCTGATGTAAACCATGCCAAATATGAATGTGCAATGAAAACCCGAGTAGGACAACCATCAACCAATGAAGAATCAAAGAAGATTAAGTCACCAACCAACAAGTAGATAGCTGCCCTATCATATGAAATAAGTAACCAATCTAAAGATGGGTTGTGGATGCCTTCATTAACCTCCAAGGACAAATCTTGAGTGGCTGATCCACTAAGAGTGTTATCACCAACAATATCATCCTCCTCAAAAGAATGATCAACCATTACACCACATGAAGAAACCTCAAATTGTACCAAGTCAAACTCTTCATCACTAATATTAGAAAAAAGGTCATTTTCAAATTCATCCTTCATTTGAATGAGGAGTCTTCGAATGTGATCTATCCTTTTTTGCCTTGCCATGTTGATGAGATTGACCTTTGCTTTGACTTCTTGAAGATGTTTTCTTGCATTGGCAGCCACCCACTTAGCCTCTTTGGCCTTCTTCAACCATTCTTCATTCAACATTTCAGACCTTTTCACCTCGTCAATGCCAAAATACACAAAATCAGTCCTCTTATGTTTGATATCTTCATGTCTACCAATAGGTGTTGGGCTATCATGAAAAGAAGATATCATATCATTGGCTTGTTCATGATCACAAGCTTCCTTGTTATGAGAAGGATGAGTCATCATGCTGTTGTCCTCAAACCAATCTGTAATCATATCATGCCATTCTAGAGTGTCACCTTCATTGTGTGTAATCACATCACTAGTGGCTGTTCCACTAAGTAAAGGATCAACTATCTCAACCATCTCTACATTTTGAGTCTTCAATGGACCTTCATTTATCAACCCACAATCTAATTCTTCACCCAATGAAACATCACAAGAAGACTTATCTTCATGTAGCTGCTCCAAGTTGTCTTCCATCATCACTTGCTCTTCTTTACTCTTGAAGTCCTCATGAAGTGTCTTGTGCTCCGCATCTTCCACTATGCGATTCTCCTTAGGACCAACAACAAGTTGATCACTAGCTGCTGAAAATTCACCATGGAGACTTTTAGATGTCTCGCCATATTTCTTCATCCTCTTGTTCCATTCTTCAACTATTTTATTCATCCTTTTCAAGCTTTGTTCTTGTTGTTCTAGCAAGGCATTCAATATGTCATTCACCCTTGACTGCTCACATGTCATTGGACTTCTTGCTTGCTTGGGATAATATTCCGGATTCTCCATATACTCAACAAATGGAAGGTCATTTTTGATCCATTGTGGAAGTGCACGGTATTCTTGGAAAGCAATATCTATTTCTTCTTTGGACACCATTTCTTAACCAATAGAAATTATGATATGCAATCAAGTAGCTGAAACAAAGTGCAATCTACCCAACAGGCTGGCAAGATTCTTGGCTCTGATACCACTGTAAAGTGCCTGACCAAATTTGATATAAAAACACTGATTTGCAGCCTTAGTAATTTTGTCAAACACTTGTCTTGTAACCTTCTTGGTTGCTGATTTTGTTTTCAGTTTGTTGTAGAGTGGTTTTTGATGCTTGTAAATGATGTAGAATGCTTGAAAATGAATGTAAAGATGACTAAGCAAGTAATTAAAATGATTTGCAGCTCTTTTTGTATTTTTTCAAATGCATATACATGAATTTCTAAATGCACATGCATACCTACAACCAAGAAGTATTTTCACAAACACTTGGCATGAAAACTAACACAAAGTAATGCAATTACATGTAAAGACATTTTGTCAAATAAATGACCAACAAACTCCTTATATCTCCAATATGATATTGCAATGAAATAGAAATGATTACAAGCTGTAGATGAAGTGCAATCAAACTTATTACAATATAGATATGACTGAAACTATCAATGCCGACTACCATACTCATGACAGCCTTACATATGCAATTTGATTGTTCATAATATGACTATAATTACATTGCTATGATGCTGATTATACCAACAAATGATCCCTAATGTAATGAGACACTAAATGCAAAATAACTTCAGAAATGAAGAACCTAGTTTTGTAGCAACACCCACAAATAAGCTTGTTTCTCTTTGATGAAGCTGAATTTGTCCTTCAAGAAAGTGTGTCGACCCTTCTCTATGCCCAACAATGCCTCACAAATTTAATTGGGATTTATTGTGCCTCCAAAACTAAAATTGCCCCCTTGCCAAGAGGCCGCCCCTAGTTTTGCATGGCAACTTTTTAGAAAAATAAATATAGTAGTATTGGCCTCCAAAATTGTTATAGAAATGATTGTTGACCTCAAAGCAATTGATCCCTCCAATACCCATAAAAAATCTGACCACTTATTTGTGAGCTAGGAATGAAAATGCAAATTCCTCCATGGCTGATTTGCAGACTAAAGCAAAATTACAGACCTCAAAATATCTCATAAATCTCTCCAAAAATGACCTCCAATGATTGCAATAAGTCTAATGAGAAAGACTGAAGTATCTTCCTCCATTATCCAACTAGGGTTGGTGTTGCACAACCGAAATTGGCACTTAACCAGCTAGGTTTGGTCTTTCACAAACGAAGACTGGAAAATAATAAGCTAAGTATTCAGCTTCAATAGTGTAGTAGAAAAGTGTTTGCAACTCAAGATGTCCAAATGCATAGCCCAAACCTCTTTTTATACTTTTTCAACCTCATCACCAAGAGACTTCTAGAAGATTCTAGAAATATTCTTTAAGTGACTTTATTACTTTATTATTTTATTATTAAGTCACTTAAGTCACTTTTTATTATTAAATTAATTAAATAATAAGTCATCCCTTTTGATATTTTATTTTATGGGAATAACTTAATAAATAATTAATTTAATAACATCTCTTGATTTAATTAAATCATCAATTAAACTATCCTCATAAATTATCAATAATTTGGACAACTTAATTAAATAATTTAATTAAATCACCATACCTCCAATTCGGGGACATGACACCTGCACTATGAACAATAATGCTTTCTAATCTTTTTTTTGATTTTCCCACAATAAATCTCTCTCTCATTTTGTGTGAGTGCTACTAATGCTGCTGCATCTGCCAATTCTAAATACCCATTTTGCACAAGATCCCATAACTCCTGTGATCTGAACAAAATCTTCATTTGAAAACTCCAAAAATCATAACATTTTCCATTAAACTTAGGAATCTGCAATTATACACTATTAGCATTCGTTGTCATTTCGAATTGACGCTGATACTATATATTAGAAAATGGAAAAGAAACAATACCAAAAATTACAGTACACAGTTATCAGATAAATAAACCAAAAAGATTATGAAAAGCACATCAGCAATACAACTGTGATAAACACCAGGAGAGGCAGAGAATAGTATATATTCTTTATTGTCAAAGAAACAATACCAAAAATTACAGTACACAGTTATCAGATAAATAAACCAAAAAGATTATGAAAAGCACATCAGCAATACAACTGTGATAAACACCAGGAGAGGCAGAGAATAGTATATATTCTTTATTGTCAAAATTTTGAAATATAAACCGAAAAAAAAATAGCTACAACCGAGCAGTTACCAACAAGCAGTTATATTCTATTTCAACAAAAATGACTGGGTGACAAATGAAGCTTTCGAGCTTTCATTGTTATTCTAAATATGATTTCTATCTTTCCTTTGCTTGGGAAATTCTGTTCTGCAGACAGGACATGTATTCTGCATCTGCAACCATGGGCGAATACATTTAGTATAGAATACATGATTATCATGACAAGGCAACTGGCGAACTTGTTCCTCCAATTGAAAATTATCAAGGCAAACTGCACATATGGAGTCTTCACTAACATGGTTGTGTGAGATTTGTTTCGTAGGTAAGTGTTCTGTGGTCTCTCTCTTTGCAGGTACATCCATGATTTCATCCAGCTCTTCATTGACTTCAACACGGAGTCTATTAATGGCACTAGAGAATGCATTCCTGATAGTAGGATTATTGAGATTATTTGCAAATGATCCATATGAACCACCCAGAGATGGGTTTTGTTCTTGGAGACGAAGAAAAGCTTCAAGATCCATATGTCGTTGCACAAGTATTTCTTCGATTTGTCACTCCTATTCTAAGGATGATTGTACTTGAGATGTTAATGAATATGAGATCTCCTCGCTCTATTTATAGTTAGCTTGCATTAACCCTAAAGCTCCAGTATTAGCTCCACCAAACCTTTTTTCAATGTAGATGCCACAAGTTTTAAAAACTACGACCTTTTTTTTATTAAATTTAGTCCAAGATCAAGCGTGACACAAATTGATTTAATAATAATAATTATTTTATTGGGCTTTGGAATGTAAGAGATAGTTCATTAGCTTTGTGATTATTGAAATTGAAATACTCTTGCTCTTTGTTTCCTTGTTATGGTGATATAAAATTACAATTTTCTTTGGAGAATGCAATGCTCAATGCTTATTATTAAATACTTCATTAAATAATTGATTCTAAAAAATGAAAATTATTGGGTAAGAATTTAAATATACATATATTAATGGGCCATTTATATATAATTGGCGAATACGTATATATAAAAAATAAGAGAAGAAAAATAAAAAAAATAGTTTATTTTTGAAGTAAATTTAGGGGAAATAAAGTAGTGAACCAAGTAAGTATTAAGTCTTACATTATTAATGAGTTGGGATTGATAGATGTATTAAAATAATAAATATATTGAAAATAAATGTTTAAATAAAAATATTTTATTGGAATTCTTTTGAAGATTAATTTACATAGATGTAAAGTTAATATATGGTGTAGTCCAAAGCTATAGCTTACCTTAAAAAAAGATGTAGATGTAAAGGATTAACTTACTAAATTCTTATGACATATGTGATCTCAAGGAAACATTTATTCAAATGTATGCATTCTTTATTTGTCTCTCTAACTCACTTGTATGATTATGTAACTAACATTTATCACCAGGGATATCAAATATTTGATGTATCTAAAATGTGTACATGGATCAAAACTTGGTTTGATTTAGAATTACGAAATGATTTTCTCTAATGTCAATACCTATTCCTAAAAAGAAGTGGCATCAATATTCATTTTGGAAAGTATTTTATGTTATGATTTCTCTCCTTTCATCAAAACCCTATCACTAATTTAATCGTTTTGTGAAAAGAATTAAAGATAGTGCATAAATATGCAATGATGTTAGTATAATAAGGTAAGCTAGTAATTTAATGTTGATTATTTAATTAAATATGGATGCAGCATAATTTTTCATTGATGATTCTATTGGAAATGATTTGTTGATGATAAATCAATGGATAGACCCTAAACATTAGGAAACATTTATTTGATGATTCTATTGGAAATGATTTGTTGATGTAAAGGATTAACTTACTAAATTCTTATGACATATGTGATCTCAAGGAAACATTTATTCAAATGTATGCATTCTTTATTTGTCTCTCTAACTCACTTGTATGATTATGTAACTAACATTTATCACTAGGGATATCAAATATTTGATGTATCTAAAATGTGTACATGGATCAAAACTTGGTTTGATTTAGAATTATAAAATGATTTTCTCTAATGTCAATACCTATTCCTAAAAAGAAGTGGCATCAATATTCATTTTGGAAAGTATTTTATGTTATGATTTCTCTCCTTTCATCAAAACCCTATCACTAATTTAATCGTTTTGTGAAAAGAATTAAAGATAGTGCATAAATATGCAATGATGTTAGTATAATAAGGTAAGCTAGTAATTTAATGTTGATTATTTAATTAAATATGGATGCAGCATAATTTTTCATTGATGATTCTATTGGAAATGATTTGTTGATGATAAATCAATGGATAGACCCTAAACATTAGGAAACATTTATTTGATGATTCTATTGGAAATGATTTGTTGATGTAAAGGATTAACTTACTAAATTCTTATGACATATGTGATCTCAAGGAAACATTTATTCAAATGTATGCATTCCTTATTTGTCTCTCTAACTCACTTGTATGATTATGTAACTAACATTTATCACTAGGGATATCAAATATTTGATGTATCTAAAATGTGTACATGGATCAAAACTTGGTTTGATTTAGAATTACGAAATGATTTTCTCTAATGTCAATACCTATTCCTAAAAAGAAGTGGCATCAATATTCATTTTGGAAAGTATTTTATGTTATGATTTCTCTCCTTTCATCAAAACCCTATCACTAATTTAATCGTTTTGTGAAAAGAATTAAAGATAGTGCATAAATATGCAATGATGTTAGTATAATAAGGTAAGCTAGTAATTTAATGTTGATTATTTAATTAAATATGGATGCAGCATAATTTTTCATTGATGATTCTATTGGAAATGATTTGTTGATGATAAATCAATGGATAGACCCTAAACATTAGGAGAAAGTTTAAAAAATGAAACATTTAGTCAATTAACCCTACCATCAACACATTGTCACTGTTGTTTTAAAAAAGTATATGATTGTGGAGGTCCAACAATGGAAAAATTATAGTAGAACATATTATGTGTAGTGCAGAAAAATGTACTCCTTACATTTTCACACTATGTTTGTATCCCCTTAATTAATTGGACTTAGTTAAACTTCTAATTGCCTAAATTATGCATTCCTAAGGCTTATTATTCTCGTTTTTCCAAAGGAAAACTTATATTAAACAAATGCCTACATTAATTTAAACATCTAGGAAATTGTGTCGTGGATTTAAATGTCCCAAAACCCAATCAACCAAGGGTGAATGGGTCCTCCTTAAGTGCCAATACCCAATTTAAAATATGTTTTTGTCGACATTTTAATATTTTAAATGTCGGTTTTTGAAATATATTTTTTAAGAAATTAGATAAACATCTATAAATACATAGTTATTTATCAATTCAAAACATCTAGCATTAATGAAACTTTCATATGATCAAATATTATTGT